>DWGO01000116.1:0-15358 GCA_018247635.1 Eurytides dolicaon deicoon
GACGAACTCAGCGCAGAGGCAAGCACATTCTGTGTGGTACTGTGTTCTTATGAGTAGGCGTGACGCTTACCACCAGGCGCACGGCTTGCCTTATCTCGTAAAAGAAAGGTGTCATTTATTATTATTTATCTGTTTTCAAGGATGAACGCAGTTCATGTCACTCTCCGTTGCTTTATTTTTTATTAGTATACTAAGAATGACTAGTTTTGCCCCTCGATTCCCATTTCGTGTTTGTATTCGTAATTAAGTTGAAAAAAAAAACAAATCAACTCTCACACTGGCATTTATAACCAGTACTAGTACGCAAATTGTTGTGAGCTGTACAAACGTATGAAGTGGTAATGGTATGTGGCAGGTAGTAACGTGATAAGCGCATCTTTATCTAGCGAAATAGAATTTTATCTCTTGTTCCCTTCGATGGTAGAAAACTTTCGTGAACCGTTTCTTTCATAAAAAAAAAACAACAAAGGAGCTACGACATTTATAATTAACTAGTACACTACTGTTAGTTTGTGCAACAATAGTGTAGCTTATTACGTTTGCGAGCGGCCGGCGGCGTGGCGTACTCAACTCGGACGAATGGGGTTTTATTGCTGCCACAATTCCCGATCGCAATGACCGCGTATGGGTTAATGAACTCCTCACAAGTGCTCATTTCCTCCTGACGGCAGGAGTAGCAAACATCCAGTAATGAACGGGCCAGGTCGACCACCACGGTAATTTGAACAGTCAGTGGGCCGGCGCGCACCAACGGCCCTCGAAATTAGCACCGACCCGCTCGGCCTACCTACACCCGGACTGAGTATTGGTCGAATAATTCGATTAATGTTCACCAAGAACATGTCGTAACGTGTCGTATCGAGTGTCGGAAATCGACGAGGCAACGAAATTCGAGCAGATCAGTCGGTTTACTCTGATATTAGTTTGCTTTGGAGGATTGTTATTACATAATTTTGAACATGTAATTTTTCTTTTCTTATTCTTTACGATTTCCTGTACAAATTGATGGTATATGTCAATTTTTTAACTAAAATGTAATAGGATAAGGTATCTAGTTATAAATACTATGCTAAGGAAGAGCGGTTTTCTCTGACACAGATACTTTTGTGCCTAATATAGAAAGTCGACAACTGACTTGTAACACCTGCATTTTGAACTGAATTTTTCTCTTAACTTATAGTTACAGATTCATTATTAATACTAGGCTTCGTCTGTGGCTTCGCTTGCATGATTTTCTATTCGAAGAGATGAGCCCTTTAAACCGGAATACAGTAGTGGGTACACATTACTGCCACGTGGCAGAATATCTGGCAATGCAGTGGTACCCCCGGCGGACTTGCAAATGAAATGCATTACAAATCAATAAATACGCTTTTGGATTTATGCTAGTGTAATATTTTTTAAAAAGAATAGAATTTAAGATTATTCATAAGATTTCTTTGAAAAATTCACTTGCTTGCAAGTAAATTAGAGATTGCTAAATGTATTAAAAATCATCACATCAAATATTGTCTATCAATAAACTAGCAGAATTACAGACACAATAAATATAATTCACACGTAGTGAACTGAGAGTAAGTGATTTAAGATTTGTCAAGAGAATTGTTCGTTACCAACAACATTAACTTGTCGTAACACGAAATATTAAGTGTTAAGAAAAAAAATACAAATAAATTATTTTTTAATTGCAAGATATTCTGCCGCCAAGCAGTAGTGTGTAAACACTAATGTGTTCCGGTTTGAAGGGCAATTATGCCAGAGTAATTACAGGGCACCGTGATAGACCATCTTATATCTGGGTGACGAGCGCAGCACAGAACCAAGCACGCTCTGTGTTACTATGTTGTTATGGGTAGGCGTGACGCTAACCATCGGGCGCACGACTTGCTCGTCTCGCTCGTCACTTGATCATGTAGATGGCCTCATTCCTTGTATGAAAATGCTATTGCTGAGTCTTAATTTTTTTGTAACTTGAACAGTACGTGTTGAAATCGTCATACCTACAACTTTATTAATTAAGCTGAGGCATCATAACGACTAGCCTGCCTACAGTCCAATGCTAACATGGCGTAACACTACACCGACAGTCAACTCTGATTACGCGTGCAAATAATGCACGTATCGTATCTGGAAAATGACACTGCGAAACATAGCAGGCAATATATAAAAACATGTATTTAGAACATAAAAATGATAGAATTGCTTATATAGGCGATGCATAACTTCGAGCATAGATAAAAAACAACAGTTTCGAGCTTACATTACAAGAGAAAATCAAGTCAAAATATATTTATTCAATTAAGATAATACAAGCATTTTTAATGGTCATTTTTATAATTTTTACGCATATATAATAAGATTCCACAAGATGTCTTGAACCTACCACCTTTTTAAACTGAAATTAAATATATTTTGTTACAAAAAGCTTATTATACTGTCCAAGAGTTTCTGGTAGATCAAATTGTGGACTCGTATGTGCGATAGCTAAACTATTGTATAATTAAACATTGTAACAGTATTTTAAAAGAGCAACTGTTAAGTTTTTTGGCGGCTTTTCTGCCTTACCTCAAATATCAGCTGAGCGACACTGTCGAAAACCGTACTGACGAACGCTAATCAGCTGGTGAAGGTATTCAAGGAGTTGGCAGTTAGTTATGGATTCCATTATTTTTGAAAGCAAGGAGGTGATAGCAATAGGCACTTCTCGGATTGCAATCCGAGCCGGTAGTAGCTTCCTCACGAACTAACATGTAAAAATGACGATTCAAAGTGCTTGTATAGGCCAATTTGAATAAAGATATTTTGATTTGATTTCATTTAAAAATCAGTGGTGTCAGTCCGTGGCTAATTTCCCACCGGAATCTACATAAAAACTATCAAATTGTCAAATGGAACGCGTGTAACGACTTATGTTGTCTATAGCCGCTGCGTTCGAATTTCAAAATGTTCGCCTAAACATTCGACGCAACAACCGGCTATCAGCTGTTATTACGCGCGTAAACAACGAATCGATGGCTAACTGGCACATAACACTCGTACATAGCAATTAACCGACAGTTTGAAAAAAAAAAAAAACAACCATCCACTGGCCTTTCAATCGCAAAAGTATATAACGGCCGGCGGAGTTCGAATTTCAAAACGTACGGCTAATCATCGGAGTCGACGCAGCGGCGCTCGGCTTTCAATTTAGCGGAATTAATGGCGGTGGTCCGAAGCCGTGCGGGCCCCGTGCCGTGTAATAGCTTAGTTGGCTCTAAATTCGTTTTCTACATAATCTATGCATTTACATGCATGCATTTGGTCTAAGTGGTAGGACTCGTGCATAATTCGACGGGGCGGTACCACTGCATTGCCAGATATTCTGCCGTCAAGCAGTGGTGTGTAAACGCAGCACAGAGCAAAGCACGCTCCGTGTGGCTGTATTGTTATGGGCAGGCGTGACGTTTACCACCAGGCGCACGACTTGCTCGTCTCGTTACTTGGTCTTCTAAAGAAACGAACTACAGTAGTCTTCATAGACTATATAGAATGCGGCCTATACGCATTCTGAAGTGTTTTTCTTTCGAACTTTTTGTATCTATCACTTCGAGCACGAGCAATATAAAAATAGATCAGGATGATTTCCGTATACGGGCAAAATACGATCGCTTCTTTGAACTTTGACGCTTCTTTACGCTTCGCTATGTAGGTGGTTGTAACATTTTTTTTAACGATGACCACACGAGAAACACTAATTGTTTCACGCAAACTCGATCGATGCAGCATAACGCCCCAACTATTACGACAGGTGGTATTTTAGGATTCCCGGATTAATATCGAACGCTCCCGGGAAACAGACGTCCGCCGGGACATAATATCGACGTTGTTTATCAACGCCGCATCCATCTGCCCGTCAAACAACTCCGCAGAGCTGGAGGTCCAAATTAGAACGCTAAACCGAGCATAGAGTTGCCAATTTGCCTCCACGCCGTGCCACAGTCTATTAACGGAACGTCCACCGAGTTTGTTTCCTTTGGTGCCTCTCCCAAGAATTCTCTGTTAGTTCTAGAACTAAATGAAAGCCTCTATTTTAATGTAAACACAATATTACAGGAAATTTGGATTATTAAAAGTTTATTTTGTAGAATTTTGTATTCGTGTCATCCTAAATGCTTTGCTAATACGAGTAAAAGCTAAAGTTAATGTAAAATTAAAATGAGAAAGAAAACAAAAGCACAGTTTCCTTTGTGCCATTATTATTAATTATCCGTTAAAACGAATTGTAAATAGTGACGTTTAAAAAGTTCTTAATTTTGAAAATTTGAAAAGTTCACGTTCCATGAAACGAAACGCATTCCGAAACGAATGTGCGAACACAACACGAACACATAACAAGCGACGCGACAGTTGTAATACAACTGAATCGTCGAAAAGGACGCGTCGGTTGTTTTTTTATTTTTTTCACGGAACGCCAACGATGGCGCTCTTAGTAAATCGAATTTCCTAGTATTTACAGAAAGCATTGGTTTAGAAGAATGCATAATGGGCGGAAAAATGTCAGCGGTAAGTGTATTAAAGTTGGGGCGGCGTTTCACCGGCGCGTGCCACCGCTGATGTATGGCCGCGGCCGGCAAATTGAAAACAGCAGTAGCAAATGGCCCGATTGCCCGCGGTGCCTCCACAGTGGCCTGACTTTTACCGCGTCACGTTTCGTCGTCGAATGTCGTCGTCGGGCCATTGTGAAATTTTAAAATTCGAATACCTAGTCCTCGATAGACGATATTCGAAATTCGAATGCGGTCGCGTTTTAATTTTTTATTAAGCTGATTAAGAGGTTCGATACCTATTTTGATTTAAATTATATAACAGACTGGTGAAAATTTTAAAATTTGAATCATCTTCTCCATAGACGATATTCGAATTCAAATTGAATTTAATTTTTTCATTGCCGATTAATCGATTTAGAGCAGTTAATGAATATCATACTTTCGATATTTTTAGTTGAAATTTTAAACTCCCTTGATTTTATTCGTTTATTTATTTTTTGTCTATTTGCCTGGTAGACTTTCCTATTCACTTTAAAATAACTTCTATATGAGGCAGATTTTTTTCCGTTATTATTATTGTGTAATTCTAGTCATAAAGACTTTATCCAAACTATTTTATTTTATTAAATAAAAGAGAAAGATTTTATCAAAATAAATGATGCATATAAACAGTAAAACAATGTGAAATGATTCTAATAACAAATGATGATGAAATAATGGAACTTAGTGGAAAATGTGAAAACGAAATGATTTTGAATACCCGAGTCACTGTATGTTTTTTTTATTTAAAGTAATAAATTAGCACCAGTTGAGTTTGGATGATTTTTATACAGCGAAAGAAAATAATACGACCAATGTGGAGTGAGCTTACTGGTTAGAATTGTATTCAATATATAGTTCCAGTCGGGCAGAAAACGGTCGCCCGCGCCCCGTGGGGTCCCTACCCGACGAATTGTATTAGTCAACGCGAGGATTTAATAAATAAAATCACGGCTGTATAATTCAATGGGGTGTGCAGAGTTGGACATGAAATTAATTCATTAAAAATAATAAAATTATTGTGATAAGTGGCAAACAGGTTACAACTTTCATTTAAAATTTACATTTGTAACACAAATACATGTTTGTTTCGACAAAAATATTTATATTTTTTACTACTACCCTACTCCACATGAGTAGGGTAGTTGTAAAATATATACAAGAATTCAGTATATTCCTGTAATGGTTTATTGCGGCAAAATTAACAATTACAAATGTATCTTAGACTAGTATAACTTCCAGAATTCTAATTTTAAGGAAAAAAAACTATCTCCTCTTTCCCTCCTACAGATTGGAAGAAACTCTGAACGTTCTAGAAAAGGGAATAGCACGTTAAGGGGTGCGCGTCCCTCGCAAATAGTTAGATTATATAAATAAGGCGCTCGGAACAGTTTAGTCGATAGTGATCTGCGGACGGACCGATCTAAGGCCTCTACTCAAATTGAGTGGGGGTTTACATACATTTTTCCCTCGGACACAACCGGCCGCAATTTCGCATTGTCTCAATCCTGCGAAAATCCAGCGCTTCCCAAACTTTTACGTCTTAAAAAAATGTTTTTTTTTTATATATACTACACAATATATTTGATTAAAAAGTTCGTTATTTTGTAGTTTTCTTATAAATCCATTGTTATGTTGGTTGTCGGCCAGATATAAAGTGTCCAATCGGTGTGGTTTTCAAGTATTATCTGTGGTATTGAGTGACCAGTCTATTATTGGATCGGTAGGCAGAGTTCGGTTCTCGTGTAAAGTATATTCTGCGGTTGGACGTACGGCGCGTTGTGGGTAAGTCGAGACGGAATAGACGCGTCACCGCCCAAGGGTAAACTGGCTAAAGTTACGTTCCTATCCAGTCTTCGGAAACGTTACAAATTGAGTCGTCGACTGATATTGTGAAGTGATTTGTTCTACGGACTCATTGCGATTATATTTCACGTAGTTATATTAAAACTTATTGTACCGGCTCTGATATACTGGAATATTAAAAAGATATATTAAAATTAAAAAAATTAAGACGTGTTAGGTATCTTTAGAGGCTTTTAAATGTGATAATTTGAAATGAATAAAGTTACGTTTTACATTTTTAGGCATTCTAAGTTTGAGGTGTTCAATCATCATTTCCATTAAAATTAAAGCATGATAGGTCATTATCGTTGTAAATTATTGTGATATGTATCGTTTAAGAAGAAACGAACGCAACAATATGCATATACATTCAAATTGGTAGGACTCTTTTTAAAGTTGGACTCTTGCAGAGTATGTCTGAAATGGTACTATTGTTTTGCCAGTTATTCTGCTGCCAAACAGTATTGTAAGCACTACTGTATCCCGGTTTAAATATTATGTTGCCAGCGTAATTACTGGGAAAAACACATATATCTATGGGTAACGAGCGCAGCGCAGAATTAAGCACGCTCATGTGGTACTGTATTGTTATAGGTAGGCGTGAACCTTACCATCAGGCGCTCGTCTCGTCTCTAGTAAAAAAAAGATAAGAGTGATATTTATGGTAAATTTTGTTTTAGATATCTCATTAAAAAAATGTATATAACTACTATTTTTTGCTTAACTTTCTTTGTAATATAGAAAGCCGGCAGTCCGAATAAAATTTCTCTCTTACAAAATAAGTAATGCAATCTCGACGGTGAATCGAAACGGATCTCAGCTCCAACGTTCTTCGTACGATATCATTTGAATGAGTGGAAACGTTGAAACAGTAGGTAAGGTACAGACGGTTCCAATCTGTGCAACTACAAAGTGAGATGACAATCAGTAAACTTTTACATTCGAAGATTTGTTTCACGAGATTAAATCGGTGGGCGAATTACAACGGGCGCAAAAAGAAATATAGCCGTAGAGGCGGTCAACGCTGGGACCGGGGGGTGTCCCGCTGAATTTGTTTTTTTTTTTATTATAACTAATTCTGAAAGTATACTTTTAAAAAGTTTTAATATCTAATTTGTTGCAAGAAGCTTCATGAACTATTTATATTATTCAGATTCATCTAACCGCCGTAACTTGGTACACTGCAGTCTTCAATTCACTGCAGTCCAGAATTCACATTTAAACATTTATATACATACAACGCATAGAAAAAGTACAAAAACATTTCCTTTGGCACTTGAGTGCCCAATGCAACTTGGTTAAAAGCTGACCGCATCAAGACCGCATTAAAAATGTGAATGTAGTGTGTAAATAAGAAATGCACGGAGTTTTGCCTTGATGTGTTCTAAACTATGTCATAATTTTCTAAGTGGTAGAACTCTTGCAGAGTCCAACTGTGGCGGTACCACTGCGTTGCCAGATATTCTGCCGCCAAGCCCTTGTTTGAAGGGCAATGATGCCAGCGAAATGTGTGGTACTGTGTGGTAATGGGCAGGCGTGACGCTTACCATCAGGCTCACGACTTGCTCGTTTCGTCCTATATTTCGTAAAATAATGCGAGAATTTACTAACAAAACATGGAACACAGGGTGTGTTCTACAATCGTTATCCTAAGGCACAACGTCCCACGACTCATTATACATAATTTACACATAACACGGCGCGCAATAACAATCAGTGATGTACAGAACATTTAAAACAATTCAGAGGCTACAAGAAACGAGCACCTAGTGGTAAACGCACGTATTTTTTAAGTGGTAGGACTCTTGCAGAGTCCAACTGAGGCGGTACCACTGCATTGCCAGATATTCTGCCGCCAAGCAGTAGTGTGTAAATACTGCTGTGTTGCATTTTAAAGGTTAATGATGCCAGCGTGAAGCCAGCGCGAAGAGATAAACCATCTTATATCTCCGTGTGATGAGCTTTTGTATGATTTTGTGATGATTAAAGCTTATTATACTGTTTATGGAAGATCACAATATATGGAATTAAGTTAATTGACTCGTATGTGAGACAGCTAATGTATTGAATAATTAAATATTGTAACACAATTTTAAAAGAGCAACTGTTGAGTTTCTTTCACGCTCTTCTCAGCAGAACTGTGTTGAGAGCCGGTGGTAGCTTCCTCACAAAGTTAAAATGTAAAAATAAAGATTCGAACGTGCTTATTTTTATGGCTATTTGAATAAAGATATTTTGATTTAATTTGATTTGAGAGCAGTACAGAGCTGAGCACGCTCCGTATGATAATGGCTTGTTATGGGCAGACGTGACGCTTACCATAAGGCTCACGACTCAGTCGTCTCGTCACTTTATCTCATAAAAAAGTAAGTTAAAATCTTATTTAACATAAAAAATATTAAAAAAAACAGAAAAATTTTACCTTTTAAAATAATAATGACACGATTTAACGTCAAATAGATATGACTTACTTAAAATTTTTCTTTTTTTTTTCAATATTTTGGCTCTGGTGTAAAATTGGGTTTGTCATGGTTACGCCCTTAATGTTTTCTTTTCTATCGTTAAAACTTTCTTCTTCTATTGCTAAAAGCATTATATCGACGTCAGAAAGCAATTTTGTCGTATCTCGAATATTGCAACGTTGCATCAGAGCCAAAAAACTATTGATTTCGAAATATTTATGTAAAAATCAATGTTGTATATAAACCAAAAATAGTCGTAGAAAGATTAATCCGAGACTATGCAATGCGGTATTATTTCTGATTCGAATGGTGAACAAAACTTCTATTCGGTTTTTTTCGAGATACGACAACATCGCTTTCCTGCGTCGTTATATAGGCACGATGCTCCATCCGAGCATCACTGAAAAAATAAAAATCCACACCTTCCGACTCCACCATCAGACCAGTCCATGGTATCATATTATTGGGTTATCATCGGGTATATGCAAGTGTATAAAATGTGAGTCCAATCCAATGCGACAGAGGTGAAAAGGAAGTGGTTCTAATTTAGATTCCATGATTTGACCTACATAGACTTACTAACACGGCAAGTTAAATAAAACCTTGTAATAAGTGTATTAATACACGACTGGTGCTTGATTTTAACATTTCGCACTACCGACCCCCTTAATATTAAAATACCTCTACATGAAATTTAGTCCGAGATAAATAGACGTTACTAAGCCATGGCTTAGCCAAAGCAATTGATTAGCGACGTTCTAAACATGACATTCATATAAGTAGACAGTACTTTAGCATTTACTTTCGATGAACGCTAACCTATACGCACAAAATATTGTCATATAATCGTTAAATTCATAATTAGCTAGTGCTAAGTTCTTTCAAAAATCAATACTAATGTTAAGCCAAATATTTGCTTAGTATTAGGTTGGCTTTAATCGAAAGTAAATGCTAAAGTACTGTCTATTTATATGAATGTCATGTTTAAATCGTCGCTAAGCAATTACTTTGCCTAAGCCATAACTTAGTAACGTCTATTTATCTCGGCCTTAATGTTTAGTGGTGTGTTAGAGGTGAGATTGTTTAGTTGCAATTCCATTGGTCTATAATTGTTTCTTCTTTCAGTTTCTTTTCTGTTGAAATCTTTGTTACGAAATGTATCGGTTAGTGCCAATATTAATACTAGTTATCCTTGAGACATGAAGGTCGTAAAAGAAAATAAGCTCGAAAAACGTGCATACTAACCAGCGCCGTTTAGAATTTAATAAGATCAAAAACGTGAGATTTCAGCCATCTGTATTGTGTGCAGATAAATCGTGGTATATTGTATTGAATTTTTTTGTTATTTTAATCTCGATAATCAAATAGTAACTTTGATTTGAAAATGACGGGGTTATATGCTACACTGCTTTGAAAATATTAATATCAAAATAAAATTATACGATTTGAAATAAGACTAGACATAAAAATAAACTTGTTACACCTAGATTTCGTCTCCAAAGTTTTCAAAACTTTCATGGGCCTGAGCATACGCGTATATAATAAAATTTCACAAGATGTCTTGAATCTATCACTTGGACCTTGTAAAACTAAAATTAAAAATATTTTGTTACAAAAAACTTACTACACTGTTTAAGAGTTTCTGGTAGATCAAAATATATGGAATTAAGTTAATTGTGCGATGGCTAATAGATTGTACAATTGAACATTGTAATAGTATTTTAAGCTATTGAGTTTCTTGCCGGCTCTTCTCAGCAGAACTGCTTTACGATCCCTTTTGGTAGCTTCCTCACCAACTAAAATGTAAAAATGACTCGAAAGAGCTTGTTATTATGTCTATTTGAAAAAAGATATTTTGATTTGATTTGAAATGTCTTTCGTAAGTATGTGTAACAAAAAATAATTGACTAGTCTCGGTAGTCAGTATTTAAACGTCAATTAAGTTTATGCGATAGTCCAAAACGTAAATACAATTATAAGACAACGATCGCGATGTATCGAAAATTATTCAGTGTATATTGCGAATTATTGGCCGTAGGTACCCTCGGGCAAACAAGCTCTATCAAACCCTCGAAGCTTCTATCGGCGACACGAATGACAGGTCATATCCGGGACCGCCCGGTCAACCGCCTCCGATTCCATTACACTGCACACGACAGATTGAGGAGCATTGACGACGTGGTGAGTGACGTAATTCCAAGTAAAACTAGTGCTGTGCCAGTTACACGTTAACGATAACTAACCGGCGTCACTCCAAGTGAAACTAGTGCTGTGCCCGCTAACGGTACGAGCCGTAATTAACCCCGCCGGCGGACTATGCTATTGTTGTCGAGAAATTAGCTTTCGCATTATACCTTTGGTCATCGTCGCTTCGGTCGTCACGTGGCTTTCGGATATTGCTGTCACAAACAGACACTATTGGGTAGTGAATTGCTTCAATTTCTACCTGTATAGAGTGCTATACTAGTAACATAGTCTACATTTATAGGTTACACATAAATGTTTTTTTTATTTTTAAATCTTTATCTGTAATGAAATAAACGAAATGAAATGTTATAAAACGGTTAAAGCCCGATTACTGGGGAAAAACTTATTTATAAATTTTATTTAAATGTGTTTAAATTGTTAACTCTAGAAGAAGATATTTTTTCTTTACTGATATGCTTGATATGCTTACCGTTATTGTAAATCTTTATGTTTTTGTTCGTTTGTTGGTTCTTTCATGCAGCAACGGAGCAACGAACCTGTATGAGTCATGATCAAAGATGTATTTGTGGGAAAAAAGGTATAAAATATATTTTATTCAAAGATTATTAAAAATTGATACCATAATTCTAGCAAGAATACATGTATGTATTTCTGTGTATTTTTTCTTATGATTATTATTTTTTACTAGATAAGTAACGAGACGAACAAGTATCACTTCAGTCGGATTCTGCTGGAGTCCTACCACTTAATAAAAAGATTATGAGTCTATAAATCTGAGATTACAAATTTCCCTTGAAGATAATTTGACATTTTATTACACCAATATAAATATTACATACATTACCCAAGGTATTTTTAATAGTAACAATGTTTTACAAAAATAAACGATGTTTGTGATAAGCTCTAGTAAAGTTTACTTTTAGGCATGTTTTTATTCACATGTTTACGCAGAGAGTGTAACTTTTTCTCATCAGGCTTTGTACTGCGACGCCGTTTGATAAGATCACGCTAACAAGCTGCAATACATTCATGTGTCGGTTAACAAGGTGCCAATGTTGAATTTTACCCCGCCTCTGAGCCAATTTCAGATTTTAGGGGTGAAAAAAGAACTCGCGAATTCTCTGAACATTTTACATTCACAAATTACAGCAACGCGGTATACGGTGATGTAATCTCGTACCGAATTAAAAAAATATCGGGTTACAACTTTCATTATAGCTTCTTTTGTACTATGAGTCCAGTCGGAACCAGAAAAACTTGAGCCTACTGAGGAGACAACGAAGCGTTCTGTAGATCCCAGAGCACTTTGCTACGCACTGAGAGTGGAGTGGCGTTTTAATGGGCAATCCTCATTTCCTACTAGAAGGTAGGGCAACTTTTCAAAGGCATTCACTCAAGATATTGTTAAATATCAATTTGATGACACCAAAAACAAAGACCATCTTTGCTAGAAAAAGACGACTGTAACGTTTTACAGAATACCGGTGGAAATTATTCTGTGATATTTAAACTTTTTCGTCTATCATAAAAAACTGACCATTCATTATTCCTACTTCTCGGTTATCGATGACATTTCGTCTTGTATTGTAATTGTTGTCTTGGCTCCCCGGGTTAGAGGGGGTTAGAGGGGTTTTGAGAAAAGAGTAACCAATTAGTCGGCTAACATCAATTAGATTATAACACGTTGTAGATTGACGATAAATAATAGGTAAAAATGGTTATATATGGTGATGCAAAAGATGCAAACGAACGTTGTGGAAATTGAGACTACGGAAAAACTGTCCGTGTTTCTAAAGGGTAGTGTTTTTTCTTAAATCATTACTATTCTCATGATTATTATACATGTAAAAGTGAGTTTCTTTGTTTGTCAGTCATTTACGAAGCATGGAGCGAAGTGAAGGTTTGTTTTTAGCAAAGATTTGCTTAGGATAGGATAAAAAATATATACAAAAATTGAAAAGAACAAGGAAAAATTACAAAACCAAAACTAAATCCATGCGTCTGCCTGTAGCTAAGTTGTACTGACAGATATTATGTTTATCTTAAATAACAAAAACGATTTAGCGTTTGAAATTCATAAAAAATTGTAAAATAATTCCCCCACGTGACACAGATCTCATACGGCGGATAAAATATTAATATCACCCCGTACCCCTAGCTTCGCTGTATAATACGAGTCCTTGCACCGACGACGGAGCCACCGAATTATTAACGAAAAGCGCCTTCCTCTAGAGCTATTTCTTTATTGCGTTCGTTCTGCGCCGCTTTCGGGCTCCACTTGGCGTGTTTTTATTATTCCCTTTAAGGTTTTACACACTGTATAAATGGCAAACGTTAGTCGGTCCATTTAGGCACACAACGTGTATTATGCGACGTAATTACATATAATTAATTCATCTCGTATCGCCCCAAACCCCTCCACCAAACACCATGTGAGATTTTTTTTACGAGATAAAGTGGCAAGACGAGCAAGTCGTGCGCCTGGTAAGCGTCACGCCTACCCATGACAACACAGCACCACATTGAGCTTGGTTCGGTGCTGCGCTCGTCACACAGATATAAAAGATGGTCTATCTCTTTGCCTTGTTATTACTGGCATCATTGCCCTTCAAACCGGAACATAGTAGAGCTTGCACACTACTGCTTGGTGGCTGAATATATCTGGCAATGCAGTGGCGGTACCACTGCAGTCTACAATAGCTAAGGTATAATGCATGGAACGATTGAATTTTGAACAGAATTAGCATACCTATCTATGCGAAATATGACTGTCTCTAAACTGATGTTGATACCGCCGAGAGAAATATTAGCGGGGGTCCTCGCGTCTCTGATGAATACGGGGTCCCTTCCAATGAGTAATGACTGTCGTTTAATAACGGTGCCTTAATT
The DNA here is from genome assembly GCA_018247635.1 of Eurytides dolicaon deicoon. Taxonomy (NCBI): domain Eukaryota; kingdom Metazoa; phylum Arthropoda; class Insecta; order Lepidoptera; family Papilionidae; genus Eurytides; species Eurytides dolicaon. The sequence goes on from DWGO01000116.1 coordinate 13,970, forward strand.
GCGTTATCTAGACTGTGGTGGGCGGTTGAGCCTTGGCTATTCATAATCCGGCACACTCATAATTGTCAGGATCAGACGCTAACACGGGTTGAAGCGAACGAAGGAAACACGATTAATAACGTGCACTTACTGTTCTGGTTTTCTTGCTAAAACAAAACAAAAATTACTTATCTTTTTTATTATTTTGGCACACATAGAGGTATGGGCTTAATGCTTCATGGCATTTTCTATCAACTAACTGGAAAATTGAAACATTAAAATATGTTATTGTTTTAGGTGATAAAATGACGAGACGAGCAAGTCGTAAGCCTGATGGTAAGCGTCATGTCTGCCTATAACAACACAGTACAACACAAAGCGTGCTTGGCTCTGTGCTTGGCTCGTCACCCAGAGATATAAGATGTTCTATCTCTTTGCCCTGTAATAACTCTTGCATCATCGTCGTTCAAACCGGTACACAATACCGCCCCAGTTGGACTCTTAAAGAGTCCTACCACTTAAATAAATGTACATAACAAATAAAACACATAAATTTATATACATTACACAATATAAATGTTATAGAAATTACGTATTATGGGAATGGTACTTAAATGGTAATTCAATTTCAAAAAATTATTATTGCATCTAATGAATAGTCACCAACCCGTGTGATGAACATATTTTTGGAGTTTTTCTTGACACCAAAGTGCTGTAATTACGAAGAGAAATAAAATTCTAAAGCGAAAAACCTTGGTAACTCAATGTTAACTACTTGTTATAATCCCCGTCTCTTGACTGAATACAATACGAGTAGAAGGATTTTTTTTCATATGCATGACAAAGCATTATGCTTCCATGATACGTTTTAATGGCACGGCTCGATTGGAGCTCTATTACGGTGGCGCAAGAGCGATTTTCGCTTGGAGCCTCTATGATTTCCTAGTGAACTGAAGAACTCGCATAGGTGAATGAAATATGGAGATACAAAGCAAGAATCATATTCCACCCGTGCCCGAAGCGATGTGTTCTGTGAATTATCTTTCCACATTTTCGCAAAAGCCGTCCTATGTTTACTTAGTACTAAATCTTAACACGTTCTTTTTATTAAATCAAAATAATATTTGAAGGATTTTTATTGCGTTTTAATTTTGTTTCGAAACCAAAAGTGGTAGGACTCTTGCAGAGTCCGACCGGGGAGGTACCACTGAATTGCTAAATATTCTGCCGCCAAGCAGTAGTATGTAAGCACTACTGTGTTCAGGTTTGAAGAGCTTGAATGCCAGCGAAATTACACGGCAAAGAGACGGGTGACGAGTGAGTACAAAACAGAGCCAAGCACGCTCTGTGTGGTACTGTGTTGTTATGGGCAGGCGTGACGCTTACCATCAGGAGCACGACTTGCTCGTC
>DWGO01000117.1:0-15340 GCA_018247635.1 Eurytides dolicaon deicoon
ACCTAAATTAGCCAAATCGGTTCAGCTGTTCTCGAGGTTTAGCAAGACTAACGAACAGCAATTGATTTTTATATATAAAATATTGAAACGAGAACGAACGAAGAGACGTTTAATACCTACGAGTACATTTATATATTTAATCTATATTTAAACCTATTTGAATCAAATCAAATGCTTTATATATGTGTTTGTAAACTCATTTTAAAATCAAATTGTTATACATCGACCATCTAGTTTTAAATTGAAATTTCTAAAAGATTATAACACATATGATAATTATAAAACAACGCTCCGCTTCCATTTAATTACGAGTATATATTATGCTGTGTAAAGTTTTAATAACACAAATATTTGCATAGCATTTTGCTCGACGAAACCTTTTGTACGTGTGAAATAAAACGCCAAACTGTAAATAGGCCACCCTCGACATGAAAGCCACGTTAATGTTAACACCTCTTATCAACTTGTTACTATCAACTGTTAACGTGGTTATGGCTCGGTGTGTCGCATTCAAACAGTTTCAGTTTTCATTATTTTAAATTACATAACCGTTGGCATAAAGCCTTTCAAAGATCAGCATGTAAGTGAATGTATTGATAAATATACTGTTTGGTTTAATGAGTTTATTTAAAGGGTTTAAGCGCATTCATTTTTATCCGCGACGGAATGGGCATATGTATATTTAGGGTGAAAGATTTTTTTGTGTGCAAACGAATTTTTTTGTTCCTTTGTTGTTGATTCTGCAAAATCTCGGCAAAGTCTTATCACTAACAAATGTTCATCTTACAAACGATTTCGATTGATTTAAAAATGTTTTGTGATCTACCGTTGATTGTTTTTAGAAATGTAATACGGTGTTAAATTTCAAAAGACAATAAACATTATTTTTGCAGTAAATCTTTTTTCTAGAACAAGTTAGAACTTCTTAATCGGTTGTGGGTTTTAGCAAAAAAAAACATATTTTGCTTTAATTATCATTTTTAATTCTAGACATTTCTGAAAAGTGCTTGTTAGAATACATATTTTAATCACGTTTTGTTGAACAATTTTACGATGAAATGTGAATTTCAATGTCGGTATTATCTGTACGCTATTAGTAGAATCCCACAATAACGTTGACTTATTTCGAGAAAAAATAGCAGTTCTGACGTTCTGATCCGTATTCTATCTCAAAACAAAATATGAGATTTCTAGGATTCTGGATTTGCTCCGTTGCTGCATAAGAAGAAAACAAATAAATCGACACCAATTTCGTTTTATCAGTACAGATATTTATTGCGTACATATAATATAAGATTATGTTCAATTTAATAATGTTTTGTACGTAAAATAAAGAACATCCGCTAGTACTGTGTTCGTGGCGTAAGTGAACCTGACATCCTGTCACTCGCAGTAGGAAGCGTACGAGTAAGAGGCGGATTATAGAGCTAGTAGGAAAATTCCGTGATTCCAACAGACGTCGGATCTAGTATTATTTGGTACATCGTTAAAAATAATAGATTTTTTAAATATTATTTCGTTTAATTTTATAACAGTTTTTATTCATATTTCGAACTTTTAAAGACGTGCGTGGTTTAGAAATAGACTGGCGTTGCAATGTCTAGTTTATTCTGACCAACTAGACATTACAACGTAAGCTAGTGAACGTAAGCTTTAAGGTCCTTAAGTTTGTTATTGTTTCTTATTACTGTCAAAGATGGTAAAGAGACGATCAAGCCAGTTGCCTAAGCAATAAAGTAAACGACACAACGCCTATAAAAACACATAACCACTCAGTAATATTTACTATAATGATTCAAAATTCTGCTTATACCTCGGAGATGCACGAATGGTGGCGTAGTTTGAGACCTCTCCTTTCCAATTGCTGTTAAATGCCCCCTTATGGGTTCAAACCCCAAATACAAGATAAAAGTCTGTTTAATCCACAAATAGTTCATCTAAGTCTGGGAGTACTGTATTTTCAGTAACTTTCACAAAGCCCCAGTGACACAGGAATATTATTTCCTAGTGCAAGATGATTTTTGAAAACGAATCCCTATAAAAACATTGCCTTTTATAAAGAAACACTTAACCATTTCCATTTTCGCATCTATGACGTAGTAATACCCCAGACGAACTTTGTAAAAGAGTCCTAGCATTTAAATTTTATTGGTGTCGCTGAATTTTTAATGTAACAAATAGAAGAACGCTTAAATTTTTCTACTGAAATTAGATTATTTTTTTATAACAATGAGTTCACAAGAAGTCCCTTTTGTAAACATAAAACTGAATAAAAAACGATTAAATCCGAAAAACACTTTCGTATTTATCAACGTGAAGTATGACGTAAAAGGAATAAATTGTTACCTAATATACCAAAATACTTAAACAAAACACGAACTCTGAATAATCCATATTGATCATGGTGATTCTTACAAAATGAAATGTAAAGGCGCGTTATAATGTCTGTTAGAAGTGTTTCTGTAAAAATAATATTAAAGATCAACATATTTTTCTTAATCTAAATTTTTTCTCTTTTATGCTAAGCCGAAATGATATCTTGAACTGAAAAAAATAATATCTATCTTCCATAGTATTTGAATTATCAATGAAAATTGAGTTATTTGTTTTAGAAATGTAACACATATATTGTGTATTGAAAGTGTTCCAAATAGTAAAACATTTATGAATTCTGTAGTTTTTTTATAGTTTATTATTTTATTTTATTTTATTATGAAGCTAAAGTAACGTGTATATATAAAAATATTTTTTTCCTTAGCGTGAATTTCTGAAACTTTCTTTTTGAATTATAAACTTAAAGCAGTATTGGCGCTAATTAAAGAAAATACTGAGTACACTAAACCTGATGTTTCAGCTTCCTATGTTACATTATAAGGAAAAAATTTAACTCTCAGAACTTTTATTACAACTTGATTTGATGACAAGGCATTATACAAGATAATCACTTTTAGCTTTAATTTTTCACAAAAATATAAACTTTCCTTAACAATAAATAAAATTGAACTCAAAATTTTAGCTATTGAGATTGCTTAAAGTTAAGCTTGAGAGTTTTAATACATGACTGTAATTGGAGGAATAAAAAATAATATATTGTCCCCGTGGGTGCCGGAAGTTATGATCGTAAAATTTAATTAAAAATTTTAAGAAACTTTTCGGGTAAATTAGGATAGAGATTTATTATATACATAGATTTATTATCCGTACTTAATAATAATTTAAATGCGAGTATTACATAATATAGAGTAGAATACATAATTGTATTCTTTGGTTTGTCCTCTTTTCACGCATACAGCAACGGGTCGTTATGAATTTTGGCATTGGCATTATTTGGGACAGAGCGTGCCATAGTATGCTTTTAAAAATGACAAAAAATTTAAATTGACACAAAAGCGAAATCGACAAGAGAAAAACCGCAGGCACGGTCACGATTTTGTTTGAATCCTATGAAAAAAATCACAGTTAGTTTTTAACACGCTTAGTGACACTATCCCTCCACTATGCCTGTCAGCCAATATACTATATGGTCATAAACAATATACTATATGGTAATATGGTCTATCCCTGAGCCCAGTAAGTTCTCAAAAAAAAAGTCACGTGTTTCAGCAGAATGCAATAATCTTTTATTCATGGCTTCATTTTTTTGGCTCAGATGGAATGAATAAAGTATTTCTATCGACATTTCTAGACTCTAATAAAATTTATTTATTTAAATTGAGAAAAAAGAATGGAAACTTAAATTTTTCACTACCTACATACGGCAATTTATAAAATATAAACGTTAAAAATAACGTTCAGTTATAAAAAAAATATATAAATGTGAGTCTTATTAAATCCTCGAGGGATTGAAAAGATCTCGTCACGACATTTGCTGCTAAGTTGAAATGTTACATAAAACTTTGGAATAGTAAATATAAAAATAGCTTTAAAAGTTACTTACCCATAGGAATTTATATTGTTTGCGTAATAAACATATTACTAGGAAGGGAAGGAGGATTCCATCTTTTAAAATTAGTATAAACATGACAACCTTATAATTTATACCGTTTGACTAGATACATAGAATAAATTTCAAGCTTGGCGTGGGCGCCGAGCAGACTACGAGGGTTATCAAAACTTATCTACCGAACATCGCACAAATCCTGTTAAAATCCGGCGACGGGATTAGCGAGTGCCGTGTAAACAAGGGTCATGCTATCAGTCGATCAGATGGCGCTGCCAAAGTCACTCCATACATAATGCATCAAGCTACCTTTCGGTATTTACGCTCCTAACGTTTCTGCGTCTTACACGCCTTCACAGATTACTTTTAACAAAAAGGTATAGCATATATCATAGACTTTTTTTTAACATATAACAGACATGATTTTTTGTAAAGCTCAACGTATTGGGGTATTTATGTTTTTAAGAACCAGTATTTTGTTAGCGGTCATTTCGTTCGGCTTACAATGTAAGTTCTTTAATAGTGTTTTATTATAAAAATTTTACCATGGCATGTTTTTCTACACGTCTCTTAATAGCGACGTAAATATGAGGCCAATTTAAGTACACAGATTAAAACAAGTTAAAGCTTCCCTACACAAAGGAAACATAAAACGCTAAACACATTTGAGACAAGCCAAAACCAAAGGTTTATCAACACCCTTATCATTAAAGGGATTACAAAGTTATGCAAAGGTTTAAGTAGAAATTTAAAAGTGGGCAAACCTATATGACCGCCCGCATCGCAAATAAAATTCGAAGTATCTATCAGAGATGAAACCTAATTAAATTTTATTATAACATTTTGTGGAATTCAGAATATTGCTAGTATTTTTTCTCTTGTAAAAATAAAGAACAGAATTCGTACTACAAAATTAAAAGAAAAAAAGCAATGTTTGAAAACATTTTTCTTTACCAAGTGAAACGTTCTGAAAACACTGAACTTAATGTTCGACATTGTAGATATCTTTTTAAAGATCCGTGATGTAGAATAATTCGTTTTGCATCCCGTAGCAGAAAATCGCTACGAGCAACTAAAGTGAGTAAAAATAACCACGCTCCGTAACCGATACTGTATTTAAAATAAAAATGGAAGTAAAAAAAATCGTCTTTAAGAATGCTTAAAGGTAGATTTTAAAGCGTAAGAATAATTTAGTCAATATAAGAGAAGTTTCATAATTATTTCAGTTAACAGATCAAAGCACTGTCCTTATGAGTCAAATTGAGCACAATACTTTCGCGTTGGAGTTTAAAAATATCAATTACTTAAGTACGTATTAATTTGTATGTACGTAATTTGGTATGTCTTATTGTGGGGCTTTTTTTACGATGGAAAGTAGAGTTAAAAGTTAGTAGTTCATATAATGGTATGCGAGTACCACCCGCTATCTGTGATCAGCAACATCAGAAAAGTTGACATTTTGCTAACCGTTGAAAGAGTGGAATTCCGGTGGTGAGTATACTCTTACTCTAAACCAATCTTCTTAGGACAAGACTTTTGCGCGACCGAATTTTTAGCAAACTTATTTATGTTTTTACTGAGTATTATTATACTATAATGGAAAAGTGTATCGTTTATTTTCAGGCATCCGACTGTCATGTTGTCTACTTTTAAAAATTTTAAAATAAAAGAAACAGTAGCTATTTACAACTGTTAAAGTTATATATAGCATCTTTTTACCAGTTTTCTTCAATTTAGCATATTATAAATTTGTGTTAATAATTTTAAAATTCTAAATAGTAATGTACATTAGTTATGTAGTAAAAATTCAATGTTATCTTAAATCTTGAATGTCTCTTCGTATCTGTGAATATAGTTAAAGGGTAAAAATCGAACAAGATATTTTGAACGGTCTAAAAACGGTTAACGTTTTGTTTTTGTCTTTACTAGGTTTTTACAATGACGGTATAGACTTTGAACTATTAAATACCTATACGCATTGTCATAAACTTGTTTTAATCCTATCTGGATTTCCGATCACTATAATATTTTTTATAGCCATCAGTATTTTCTCTTGCACAAAAGGACGGTAAAAATTTCATTTAAATATATGTTTATATTATGAAAGACCAAAACAAAACATTTTCTCGGTTGCGATATTGTTGAATGTCACTGTAAATGTTAATACGGGCTGTATACTGGAACCGAAATTGGCACTGATTATTATTCTAACAACGCCACTATATTAAGTGACTTAATATCCCCTAAAACTTATGACGTTACCGACCGACGATTTCCTTAATATATATAAGAAAGGGTCATTAATTTCATTTGATACAGACTCCATTGTAACTGTTCTATATGGTTTGCTTATGAATTCCTCCCGCCCTTTATTGATATCGTACCAGATATGAGCGGAATTAATTAAGGTTTTATGAATATGAGATACAACATGAAATATTAAAGGAAGAATGTTTATATTTTTGTGATGTAGATTACATTTAAAATTTAATATGTAATGATCAGGTACTAGCAAAATAATAAGTTTAAATACGATCGGTCTTATTTATATAGTTTCATAAGTGGTAGGACTCTTGCAGAGTCCGACTGGGGAGGTACCACTGTATTGCCAGATATTCTGCCGCTAAGCAGTAATGTGTAAGCACTACTGTGTTCCGGCTTAAAGGGCAATGATGCCAGAGCAATGACAGGGCAAAGAGATAGACCAACTTATATCTCTGGGTGACGAGTGCAACACAGAGCCAAACACGCTCTGTGTTGTAATGGGCAGGCGTGACGCTTGCCATCAGGCGTCCGACCTGCTCGTCTCGTCACTTTATCATGTAAAAAAAAAGGTTCTACTTGCGTGGCTCACCTTAAAATACCTTACCTCGTTCACCTATCAAAATGCCAAAATGAAATTATACCAACCTTACACCTGTCTTATGCGTGACGGGCCAGTATTTTCATCCTTCTTTATAAGCTATTACGTAAAGCTTACTCAGTTAAAGCTAATATTATAAATAGATGTTTTAAGCTCATTTTATTGTAAACTGAACTGTGAAATGTTCTGTCACTTCGATTTACATTTTAAGAACTACTTAACAGACAGATCTAGTTTTCTAGTTAAGGAAGAAGCAATGCATCAATGTGAATTTACGTCGCATATTTAAGTCACATACAAAACTTTTCAATAATAGATAACATATAGAAGAAACAATAGATTTCAAGATAGAAGTTAAAAAAATAATGTCGTAAATGTGTACTTGTTTGTATTAAGTGGTAGGACTCTGTTGCAGTCCTACTGGGGTGGTACCACTACATTTCCAGATATGCTGCCACAAGCAGTAGTGTGTAAGCACAACTGTGTGTTCCGGTTTGAAGGGCAATGATGCCAGCGACATCACAGGGCAAAGAGATAGACCATCTAATATCTCTGGGTGACGAGCGCAGCACAGAGCCAAGCACGCTCTGTGTGGTATTGTGTTGTTATGGGCAGGCGCGACGCTTACAATCAGGCGCACGAATTCCTCGTCTTGTCACTTTATCTCTTAAAAAACGCCATGGCGTATCGTATGCTTGTTAGCCCCCTACCTCATAAAAAACTACGATTATCCATCCCCTTGTTAACATCTTAGAGGTTACCTCGTATATCAGTCGGAAGGTAATGTTTGTTTTTGTTTACAAAGAAGTAATTAGGAGTAACATTAGGACTAACAGAATATTGGGTGTAGCGTAAAACAAACGCCGCTATAAATATATCCATAAACTTCCTTAGACCGGAACAGACATTACGTAATACAAATTAAGTTAATGCAAGTTCAAAGATGCTCGCCTACTTAATCCATCATGGCGGACGCTTAGCATTTCCGTCTACGCCACGCGGGATGCTTGTGCAAATCTTAAGTGCTCTCTATATTTTCAAAAGTTGGATCTTAGCCGGCTTGCAGACTTGCATTAGCCTAACCGACCAAGGAGATTGCTGCTGGCTGCGCGTGGCCCGAGTACCAGCGGGGAGTAGTACAACGGAAGCGTTTACAACAATTACACAGTGTAACAAATCTATTAGTTGTCTATGTTTTAAAATTGATAAGAAAGTTTTCAAAAGTAATTTAATAAAAGAATTCAAAAGTATGACCGCCTTTAGAAAGTATTAAGAAATTTACTTTCAATTCACCTTTTACATATAAACAACAACTTATTCGTAATATACCCGATATTAATATAATAGGAGATCCAACTAAAATCATACACATAAAATATTTGCATGCTTTAGGTTTATCCGAGAACTATTGGATGAAATCGAAAAGAGATATTTTTCAACATTTGGTATTACGCCTGTAACATTTATAACTGTGATGAAGTTCATGGGTGGTATTCTCATTTACCCACTATCACAGGTGAACCACTCGCTGAATTTATAAGTCTATTTTTTTATCTTTCTATGTAACTATGACTCGTAAAAGTCGAAATGATATCTATATGGGGCTGAACGATTATAATAATTAAAAACTGAAGTAAGCTTTATCTTAACGGGTTGGATAGTCACTAAGACCAAAAATAGCAGGACAAGTTATGCTGTTCGGTCCAGCTAAGTCAGCTGGTGTTGTCATTAAAACAAGTTCCTGTGGGTTATCTACCACACTGCTGCGTCTTCAAATAGGTGTAGTCATTACTTTCGTCGCACATATTACGTAGTGGTTTTACTGGTCACCTTGTCAACTGCTCCACACCGTGTTACGGGTTCGATCCAAACACGGGACAAAAATTTGTGTGATCCACAAATAGTCGTCATCAAATAAAATAAAATTTCTTTATTCCAATAGGCATAATAATAAGCACTTTTTAATGGTCATTTTACATTTTAGTTCGTGAGGAAGCTACCACCGGCTCGTAATGCACTTCTGCTGAGAAGAGCCGGAGCAAGATACTCAACGGTTGCTCTTTTAAAATCCTTTTACAATATTTAATTGTACAATCGATTAGCTATCCCACACACGATTCAATTAACTTAATTCCATACATTTTGATCTACCAGAAACTCTTTGACGGTATAGTAAGCTTTTTGTAACAAAATATTTTTAATTTTCGTTTTAAAAGTTGAATTAAAAGGTAGGTTCAAGACGTCTTGTGGAATCTTATTCAAAAATTCACACACACCATTCATCATACACAAATATCTGGGTTGTTTATGTATCCCGAATTTTATCGTTGTGAGTCAATTGGGATATAGTTTTTAAAGTGGTAGGACTCTGGCAGAGTCCGTCTGGTGTGATACCACGGTAGTGTGGTGTGATACCACTGTAGTGTGGTGTGATACCACTGTAGTGTGGTGTGATACCACTGTAGTGTGGTGTGATACCACTGTTAGTTATTCTGCTGCCAGTGTAAATAATGGGAAAAGAGATTGACCGTCTTATATCTCTGGGTGAAGAGCGCAGCCTAGTGCCAAGTATGTTCCGTGTGGTGTTGTTATGGGCAGACGTGACGCTTACCATCAGGCGCACGACTTGTTAGTCTCGTCGCTTTATCTCCTGAAAAATGTTAATTGGACAGACCCAGCAGTGGATTGCAAAGAGCTGATGCGGATCATGATAATGATGATTGTTTTTGTCTTTAGGCTTATACGCCCGCCTACAGTCAGACCTTACGCCTGTAGAAGGCGTTAGTCGAGGCGGCTGCCTCAAAGGCCCCTTTCACCCATTTCAGTTTATTTGATGGCGACCGCTGTGAAGCAGAACTGATGAATCCGTTTAACCGCTGGGCAGCACCATTCTGTAAGTTCTGGCCAGCGGTGCACTTTGTGGGTCGAAATCTTAAGATGCACAGCGTACATTATTCAGTAAGCGCAACCATGATAAGGTATACGTAAGCGCCCTCTTTTATTAAGGCTAATGCGAAATCGATGCGAGGCGTGGAGTTTTTCCGTGGCTCATTTCCTATGTGTTCCTTGAAGGCTGTATTTATTTTTTCATCAAAATTAAAGCTAAAATTTTGTTGGAGGATATGGTAATGATTAGATAAATAATAATTGATAATAGAAACAATGGATAAACATTGATTTTAGGACGTCTAATATCTCAGTGACTGTGAACGCTGTAAATTTGATAACGTTGCGAATTTTAAATAGAAACGTTATTAAATCTATAGAAGCGAAATTCTCGGAAGAAAAATCCATGAAAATTCCAGGAAGGACAGTCAGCCCGCCCTGTCAAAGGAATATCGGGTTAGGACTGGGACAGTTGCTCGTGTAATGGCGTTTCTCTATTTAATTATTTCATTAATTTATAATAAATTATTCCAAGAAATTTTATTTAGGAGATAACACGAGTAAAAATCGCCCATAATAGCACATTGCCACATGGAACTTGGCCCTGCGAAAGAGCCATAAAAACCGGCGTGATGATTTAAAGCACTTCTATATTCCGGGTTGAAGGGTAATGATGCCAGCATAATAACTGGGCATAGAGATAGAACACCTTAAATATCTGAACGCAGAGTCAAGGAGGTACTGTGTTATTATGGGCAAGCGTGACGCTTACCATCAGACGCACAAATTGATCATCTCGGCACTTTATCTAATAAGAAAAAGATTAATATTGTATATAGGTACCTACAAAAAGTAAAATAAAATAAAGCTGTGACAATCCTCAAATTGCACCCTGTAATATCCGTAACGTAACTCGCACGAAATATACTCGCAGCGAGATATAACTTTTAAAAGGCGTTCGACGAAGGGAAAATACCTGCGGCCGAAAGTGGGAAATGAATTCATATTCCGAGTTTTCAACGTGCAAAGTTGTGCGGAGTAACTTGCAGATGGGTTATGCTGAAGGCGGTGTCGTTCGTGCTGTATTTATTATCTGGTATGGGTGCGAAGTTGGGTAAGTTATTCGTGAAGTGCGTCTCAATCAGCCGTTACTACTTAAGTAAAGTATTACACTTACCTAACTATTATACACTTAACAGAAGCAACTATGAAAAACGCAGAGGCTTTTAAATCTTTCTTAGTTAAAAAAAGTAACTGCACACTGGGCGTTTCGGTGGTTTTCACAATCATAAGTACACCCAAACTCGGTAAAATTTTTTGTGGATCACATAATTTTTTTTGATAAAGTGGATATCGAACCCATAACCACCGAACCCTACATTTTACTCTTATAAGTACTAGAGGCAGGACGCCTCTAGTACTCTTTTGCTTATGGACTATTCCTAAAGTTAGAGATTTCTTTTGTCTTAGGACTATTCCCAGAGTACCACAATACCACAGCATTATTTTATGTATTACTATTACTATTTTAGAATCACTGTAGCTCAGTATCCGGGCGCTCGCTTTCAATTCATTATAATCGAGCAACCTGAGTTCAAATCCCGGTGCCGGCACCAATGAATTAGTTAATTTGTAATTAACAATTTTAAGTGCTGATTTGCCACGTGCTTAGCGGTGAAGGAAGACATTGTGAGGAAACCTAAATATTTAACAAATTAAAAAGAAATCTTAGTGTGAAGTCTGTCAACCCGCACTGGGGCAGTGTGGCGTTCCATGCCCTTAAACCTTCTGTATAGAGGAGGCCTGTGGGTTGGTTTAAAAAGTAATGAACCGTCAAACGTCTGTGGGTGACGACCGTAATGCAGAGCCAAGCAGTTCTGAATTCGTACAGTTTAAAATATTGTACAGCACTGTAGGTAAACGTGTCGCTTGCCATCAGACACGACTTGCTCGTCTTGTCGTTGGATTTTATAATAAAAATGTGAGGATTTTAATGCGAACATATATATCTAAATAGTTTCGCTATAATGGTGGAATAAAGAAGTGCTTGGAGGTAAAATAACTATCAATGCTTTGGGTTACCCCAAGGCGGATTCTAAGAAAGCGTGGTAGGCACTTAAAAAAGTAAAATTATCTCACTTTCAAAATATAACATAAAATTGTCAATACAATTGTTACTGAACGAATTAAAAATAAACAAAGAGGAATTTTACATTCATTCATTTATTCATTTAGAAGAGCGAACCTTTCGTAATCTAATCAAATATAAAACCATTTTGCCAAGTCACGAGTCGACCGTGACAGGCGTCCCTTCCAATTACGCAATAATTCATCGGAATAAACTATCGGTGAGATTCAAATGAATTTCTCGCGTTTCGTAATCTCGAAAATTTTCGATTGCGCACCGATTACGACGCTTCCGTTGATTCTAATAATAGATTTTTTTTATTTTGGATTTCCACTGAGCTTCACTCGTAATTGGAGCGATGGTTATTAGCGAACGTAGTTTTAGATGGATTTAATAAATTTAATTTAATATTTGAAAGCGTATCTGATGGAATCCATTCGTAGACGTAAATATGAATTGATGTTTTATACGATACGAATTAATGGGTAGATTAAAATGTCCATTGAAGCACAAAGCTCTATGAATATAATATGAAAGATTTTATTTTCAACAACATAGATCAAGATGGCGGAAGATAGGAATAAGTGGAAGAAACTCCATCGACAAGGGCCCAGCTCTTAACTTTTGTTTAAAATTATACTTCTTTTGGCGCGTTAGGGAAAATTTATGACAGTAAATTTTAACAATGCGCGTGCACACCGTCACGAAAAACCGACACCATGAAATTACCTACTAAACAATTTAGTTTTTATTTTTTCAAAAAAGCTATAACTTCTTACGTGCGTACAAGTACACACACTCATACGCACGCGCGCGCGCGCACACACACACACGCACACACGCACGCGCGCACACACACACACGCACACGCACACGCGCGCGCGCACAAACACACACATATTTTTTATAAATGTGTTGTTATTGGCTGTCGTGTCATGTACCATCAGGCGCACGACTTGCTCGTCTTGTCACTTAAATGTAACATAAAAAAGGTGAAGTCTCTAAGAGAATCGTACTACATACTTATAAGCATCTACTGGATATAAATTAACCGTTACAATTATTAATTAAACGTTACAATAATTTCATTAGGCTAATAATAAAATAATAATAACAATAATACGAAACATTTTTTAGATAAAAATACGTTTTAGATATTTTTAATACGTCGTTAAAATTACTTCTATACCGCAATCAGTGTTGTCCCGACATTTTTTAAAACTATTAAAAGCGTCGGCACTAATGTCGGGAATTGTCAGCGGCGTTCCTCCCTTTTTGGGGACTCGGTATAACTTCGTCAACTGTATAAGCGGACGGACACTCGCTGGCAACTCATTAAGAGTCGGTTTCGTTTATTCCGTTTTAAAGTTTGAAAAATAACAGCGCGCTTTTGCACATTTACCACTGCACGTAAATGTAATACGTTTTCATTTTACGACCAATTGTATTCGTTACATGTATGCAAAATGTGATCAGCATCGTTTTTGACAACGACTGTATGTTAAATTTAACTTTATTTCTTTTTTCAATTTTATTTAGTCTTAAATCATTTTAAATAATTTCTTATTTTCTTTCTTTCAATTTCTAGTTACCTGTTGCACTATACAATAGATTTATCGGCGATAAGTGTTACATCGAACATGTATTTGTATTAACGATATACGTACATATCGACGCAGGAAAGCGATCTTGTCGTATCTCGAAAAACATCGAAGAGGAGTTTTGTACGTCATTCGAATTAGAAAAAATACCGCGTCGAATGGTCTCGGTTTAATCTTTCTACGACTTTTGGCAAAGTACTAAATTGGCAAAGTAATATATATATATATTACTTTGCCAATTTAGTATTTTGTACACACAAACACACACTGTGTGTGAACAATTATTTTATTAAAAGTTGACAAACTAAATTGATATTTAAGCTATTTAAGCCTACCCAAAAATACATTTGACGTAATCTTGAAAATTTATTAAGATCTGCACTCACTCTACATAATTTCTTATTTTTAACATTACAATACCCATGAAGGCCATGACAAAAGTTTCTATAACTTTTTTGTTATCTCATTGTCATATATAATATTAGCTGTGCCCGCCTTAATTTGTTTCGTCACGTTTCGTCTTTATATATCCTTACTCGGCCTATGCAAAAACACTCGCAAAAGTTACCTCACAATCGGAGAAACATTTTAGGAATGCGCAGAGGGCAATCATACGTTTATATGTAAACGTATTAATAACTGCATTAATGTGGCCGAACAATTTCTGCACCAATGCCCAAATTAATTGAAAAGTTAAAAATTGTGTTCTTCTGCTCACTTAAGATTTAAGATAAGGATTATGAGTTTGTTGTCATTGTTATATTGTCATTGTCTTAATTAAAACAAGCGCAACGTGAAAGCGGAACTTTTTTGACATTTGCAACGGAAACTAGTGCAATCACTGTAAGGAATATTCATCGATCGATACTCATAATGGTTGCGCGCTCGTTGACGTAATGTTCTGAATCGATTTCATGTACTGGAAAATATTTTTTTATGTTTACGGAAACCTGAAGATGGAACCTGCTTATTACTTATATAGACAGGAATATCTTGATGAAACGTAATCAAATAAAATAATCACAACGTCAATGATATGTGTGGCACTTCATAAAGTAGCGATCAAAAGTTTTTCATTTAGCGCTCAATTATAAGCCAGTTGAATATTAAATGGAAAACGAGAGAGATCATTTATGTAATGATTTCTTCTATTTACGCGAACATTGACATTATAAAATAAAACTATTTACCTACAGTTAAAGTTATTAGGTAACCGTGATTGACATTGACAGTTGGACATCTAACACCTTCAGTCCGGCCCGTGACCATGAACGCTGTAAATTGTTTGAAACGTCGGGAAATTGATAAAATTTTAAATAAACGCTACAAAATCCGTAAATAGTTTTATTTTTTAAGAATCTTTTATGGTTTTTAAACTAATCTTTTCTTTTTTTTAGTCGACGATTAGATATTGAATACGAGTTAGATTAATAAATGAATATACTTATATACATATACGTTCGTCAATTACCATAAACATACACTTACATATACATATATATGGATGAGGTGTGTAAGGCCCCTGGGTGTGCGTGTATTAGATATCCCTTCTACTCTATGGAATATTCATTAATATATTAAAAGTCTTGTAAAATAACAACAAACTTCAAATGTCTTAAATGTACAAAATTGGATGCGTCAAGCCGACTGATATTAAATGTTAGTTAATCATGGGATTCAATATGATTGTTCAAAATACCCTCCCCTATATTGAATATCAAAATTCTGTTTTAATGTGGTTTGTTACAAAATTAAATAGAAGCATACATCCACATGTACGACAACTATTCTTACGGTTTTTTTACGAGACTAAGTGACGAGACGAACAAGTCGTACGCCTGATGGTAAGCGTCATGCCTGCCCATAACAACGCAGTACCACACAGAGCGTGCTTGACTCTGCGCAGCGCTCGTCCCCCAAAA
>DWGO01000118.1:0-15333 GCA_018247635.1 Eurytides dolicaon deicoon
ACGGCACCAATAATATTTTTAATTTGTAATTAACAATTTAGGTGCTGATTTACCATGGGCTCTACGGTAAAAGAAAATATCGAGAGGAAACTAACATATGTTAGCAACGATAAAAAAATATTTCTTACGCGTGTCCGCCAATTTGCATTGGAGTCAAGTGGCAGTCTGTGCCCTTATATCCTCTGTACAGAGGAGTCCTGTGCCCACAGTGGAATATGTATAGGATGTAACTTACAGGAAATGAAAGAGCAAGATCGACGTTGGAGCATGCAGAAGGTTGTCGAACGGTTTCCCGGCTGGAACGAGGTCACTATAGCCAACCTGCACAGTTTGTTCCTCCTATTCGACAACCAGTCGAATGGAATGCTCGGATTTGACGATTTGTTAGTATAAATTTCGCTTGTACACGCCAATAAGCTTTAAAAAGTTCTACGCTACTTTTTGTCGTAAAAAAACACATGATCTCATCCACAAGGAATTAATTGAATTTAGCAAAGTAATTACTTTCATTCACCGTTACATATTAAAGTAACTATATAAATCAAATCAAAATGTCTTTATTCAAATAGGCATATATAAGCACCTTAGAATCGTCATTTTTACATGTAAGTTCGTGAGGAAGCTACCACCGGCTCGTGATGCTGTTCTGCTGAGAAGAGCCGGCAAGAAACTCAACAGTTGCTTACTTTTAAAACCCTGTTACAGTGTTTAATTATACAATCAGTAAGTAAGTAGTATAATGAGCGAATGTGCCTGCCTGTAAGGGTCGGTGCACGCAGTAATGCGGTAAGGGTCATAAAATATTTGGGTTAAAACATGATTCTAGGGTTAATAAGGTGCTGACATACACCACTAAACCACGGAATCTGTGTATGGTAGTCAAATCTATTATTATAGGACATCAGGAAGAGTTAACGAAGAAAATCTTCTTAAGGGATGTATATTAACTAGAAGTTGACTTACAAATAAAACAAATGAATACAAAATTACTCCTTTTATTAATTACAAATGTAACAATATGTTAGCTTTATTCTAACTGCGTCTTATTTACACAAGAGGAAAAAAAAACATTTGATATATCTCTATCATATCTTGACTTTTCAAGTCACGTTTGCAAATAAAGTAAACTAATTATTTCTTATAAATAATAATAATGGTACCACAAAACGTATCGTTAATTATTATATGCCGTTTTAATTCGTTAACACCGTAGGTAATACATAAAAACAAGTAATATGAATTTATAAAAACACACAATACTCTTGCTGATTAAAAATCATCTGCTTCTTGCTTCCGCCTGTCTCCGCAATAAGATGGTTTCGATCATTTTAATGCATAGGCCAAAAACATATATAACGAATAGCATTTAGATTAAAAAAAGTCAGAGTTTGTTAGCATCACCCAAATTTCACATTTTCTTTTTAAAATAAACTTTTGCACCATCTAGATCAAATTCTTAAACCGTTTGACTATTTCAAAATATAAGTCATCTATACTCTGCAAGGGGTAGGGAAAATACGGTAAAAAACTAATATGGGAGATTATTACCCCAGTTCTCTATAAAATGTGTCTGGTAGTAGATGTGCCTCATAGTTATCTAAATATATATGACAGTATAAATCGAAAGTAAGCGAAAACCTCAGAAACTAAACACACTGACGCCTGTGTACAGGAACATTTAAGACAGTAAGACAGATTTTAAAAATATATAGCACATGTCAAGATATATCCAGATGTTGTTTTTACAACACTAAAAAAAATACTTTAACACTGCAAACAATAAACATATCAATGACGAAAAGCAATAAGGAGGTTACCCTGGCAAAAACAACTTTATACGAGAGTCAAAAAAAAGGTAATGGTGAAATGGCCCTAATTTTTAATCACAAAAATTGTAATTAATTTATCCTACTCATCGTATAACCAAAAAGTTTAAAATTTGCCGTTTGATGGGCGGTTACGAAAAAGGAATTTAACACACTTCTCAAAAACAATCTAATATTTCAACTTCAAGTCATCGCAGAGAAATGAGATCTAGACCAATCGATGCAGAAAAAAGGATATTTATAAGGTCTAGTTACAACTTTGTAACAGGTTACGTTATCGTTTTCATCGTCGATATGGATTTAAGGAAAGCGATTTCAGTTTCAGTATGTAAATTTTGGTACGAAGTATATTAAACATTAACATTTAATAACGTGAAGGCCTTAAATCATTGTATAAAAGAATAATTTTTGCTATTAGTAGTTAGAAGCATATTTTTACAGATTATTTTAGGAAAATAAATCTGTTCGTTTAGGGCTAAAATCAAATATTAATGTTTTAATATTCTGCGATAGGGCTGCGATAAATGTGACCCATATTTGTTGACAAAATAGTTTAATAAATTAAAGACTTTAAAGTAAAGACTCTAGTCTAGTGAATAAAAAATCGACACTGACTTGTAAAATTTTATCTTAACTTAAAGCGATTTGGATACCTTTTCACAAATTTCGTCATTAAATCGAAAACAATACTGAGACAATCAAATTGCCTAAATCATATATTTAAGAGAAGTATTTATTTGATTGTTAAAAAAATTATGTTACAACATTAATTTCGTGATATTCTACGACATGTTAGTGATATTTGAAATGCAGCTGATTTATTTTTATTTTTGAAATTCTGTGTTATTATTTTAAAACAACATAAAGTTTATGAATATAATTAACTTATGATGTTTTAAGAATTGCAAATAGTACGTACGAATAGATTTTTCGCAAAATTTTAACCAAACAAACTGATTCAAACTTGAATCACCATTTCATTATAATCCGATCCTAGTTATTTTCTTAATTGGTAAAATATAAAACTTTAAAAACACTTTTCTATTGAATCCGTAAAAAAGGGAAACTTTTATTATCTACCTTATCACATTTCTAGAACTCGTTTAAATCAAACGTTCGTTATCTAGGTGGCTCAATGTCAGCCTTGACTAAAATCTTATTGGATTGGCCCTTGCACGGAGTTCCCTCGACGATGTCGCAGAAATACACACTCCTGTTAGGGTACACTTTCGTCTTGCAGTCCACAGATGAGCCTAAGTTTCTCGGTAGCGTCCTTGATTTGCTTTTGATATCACTTTTGGGACAGTAATCGTATATGATTTTTGGTCCTTCATCGAAATGTCTGCTATAGTAACCGTCATAGTCGTCGAAAGAGACGCTTTTGGAGAAGCTGTCCCATGGGCACATGTAGGGCTGGTAAGACCCTTCGGGGCGGGTCCTGGGCTCCTTCGGCGCTCCAAAGGTCCAGGAGTCAGGGGGTGTTGGGGCCCACGGTGGGGGCCCCAAATGTCATCCTCAGCGAATCGGCTTGGAGACGATTATGACGTCGGGCGCGGATCGCGTGGTCTCCGCGCTGATTGGTCGCCGGTCGGAGATTTTCTTTACTGCAATTTTGTATTGTAAGTTAAAGTTTCTAATGCAATTAAACAATTTTGTTATCTCCATTCTCTTCGATTTACTGCTATTCAAAGATGTAGAATTTAGATTTTCAAAAAAAGCTAAATTTAATTGCAGGACTAAAAATTGGAATGCATTTGGAAAGAAACGTTCTTGTAAGTGGTAGGAATTTTATGCAGAGTCCATATGGGGTTCTACTCCAGAATTGCCAGTAATTCTATCACTAATCGGTGTTCCGGTTTAGATGGTAATGATGTCTAGGTAATTATTGCACGTTAGAGATATAAGACCCCAAATCTCACAGTGATGAGTGCAGGGCCAAGCAGGTTTTGTACTTTATTATTATGGACAAGTGTGTCGCGGATCATCAGGCGCACGACTATCTCATTACTTTCTCTTCTCAAAAAAAAAATTATACCATATAAATATCATACACCATTTAATAAATAATAGTAATTTTCTTAATCTGCATTAAAAAATATTATAGTTTAATTAATATTTAAAAAAAAAACGACGATACGCGTTCCCGATGGTAAGTGACACGAAGTGTTATCCATAGACGCGTATTGATACATTTCAATGCCCAATACCGGAATACAGTAGTGCTTACATGTTATTGCTTATACACTAGAATAATTGACAATGCAATGGGGTACTAATCTTATATTATAATAAAAATAAATTCGAACTAAATGGGCGAATTGAGGTAGTTGATTATAAGGTGATGATCTATAGAAAACACAAAGAATAAAACAAGAAAAAATATTGCTATCTCTTAAACTCTTTACCCTCCTCGTACTTTCGCTTAAATTATTACACATGAAAACATAATAATGCTTACAAATAACCGCTTTACTAATAGGAATGCTACTTCTGTAAACGGAATCTGCAAAAGAGTCTTGTCACTAATATAAATAAGAATTATTTAACACTGGAAGCAAACGAACATTTCTGCACGAATTATTTAAGTACATCAATTAATCAAATTACATTTACCAATAATTTTGCGTAGCGCAATTTACTTATAAAATGGAGGTATTTGAGTACATATAGGATAAGGATTATTTTAAAAATTCTTCTACGTTGAACAAAATGAAGTTCCTAATTTTTCTTTTGTAGTTTACAAACGAAGATATTATCGTAAATTTATATAAAAGCTATGTTGTAAAAAAAGTTATCTTACATAAAAGTTAACTTACATGTCTTAGAGTCTTGCTTGGGAGGCATTTGCCTCAATAACTCTATTGTTATTTGTGACGTGTTAGTCTGAGGAGGGGGCGAGGATGGCCGGACTATTGTGGCCCCCGAATAGCCGAAAGTAGAGAAACCTCTGCTGTTAGTTGTACCTGAACCTAAAAACATCAAAATCATTTATTCATAAATATCATTATGAGTATTACATAATTCGAATGGATATTGCTTGTTTACGCAAACGTTGTTCCGTTTAGTATGTTATTCTTATTATATGTATTAGATATAAATAAGCAAAATTTACTTAAAATTTTTGTATGTATTGATAGTGGTAACAATGTCTATGCTTGGGCGCTGTCTTTGTTCATTTCATTATAACTTAAGTGTATTCTTGCTATGTACTGCACCTTAAATAAATTAATTAAAATACTGTCTCTAAAGAATTATTTTCAATCTGATATCCATAAACCCAATAATATGCCACTATTGTATCTATTTTAAAATAATAAATAATCTAATTTAATAAAATAATCGTATAACGTAGATATTTATAAGTCAAATCAAAATAGAAGCAAATGCTCAACGAAGTGTTATTGCCTTCATTTATCATACCATCTGAACTCGGAGGAGCTTCTTGAAACAAGCTTTCCCTTGTTTGACATCCCGATTCCTTTGTATCAGGAGCTCCGACTGAAACATCTCGTATGTTTTTCCTCTCTTCGCTACCTCTAGTCTTACTTCTTATAGATTCTTCTTTTCTACTTAAATCACTTCTTCGAGATCTACCATTACGTTCTATACGGATGTCTTCAGTTTGAATCGGTACACTGTCTACTTCTTTACGCCAGGGCTCATCGTCTAAATCTATTTGAGTTTCTTGCACAAAGTCTGATTCAATACTGCTTTGCTGTAAGATGTTAAATGTTTTTACTTGTGAATACTATAAGTGTAAGTTTATTCTACACATGAAATTGTTGTTCAAAAATAGCTTTATGTTGGTTAGAAAAAAAAGTTACATTTAACAAACTTAACTTGTATAACTTAACAATTTAGTTTACTAATGATAGCTCTAGTTAAGTTTAAACAAATATAAACTTCAATTTTCTTTCAAGACCTAAAAAGTTGATGTTTATTAGAAATTTATATTTTAATGGTTTTATCTATAGCAAATAAATATTTTGGAGAAGAAAAATATGTCCAAAATAAACATATAACTTTAAAATGTGACAATATTTTCTTTAGATGGTTTTTTTTTTATAATTAATATTATCAATACTTACTTTACGCTGTGAGTATTTGCGCTGTTTCTTATACATTTCGTTCGTGTGATTTTCCCTTTCCAGACTAGCTCGCGGTTCACTGTCTCTTTGTAGCCTTTTGGCATCAAGAGTCAGCCGGCTACTCACCAGACTGTCCAATCGATCTTCGCACGACTGCCTGATGTGTTCCTAAAAATAGAAATCTAGATCAAAAAATTATCCAAACAGAGCTATAAATAACATTTAATCAAGTATAATTGTGTAAATAGAAAACATTATAAGAAGTTGAAAGTGTATTTCATACGTTGCTCAATGAAAACAAATTATGTTACCTTTATTATTTTATGATCTTGGTATAGCTTCCTTATACACTTGAAGAGGAATACGAAGCTCATCCCAGATAGTATCAATGAGAAGATCACTAATATCACTATTATATGCAGCTTACCGATCATTGACTCCGTTGTGTGCTGAAAAAAAATTAAGTAGAAGAAAAAAAAGTAGTTAATAACATATATGATGTATTTAAACCATAACGATACATAACTGTTTGAAGGGTTTAGTCATGTGACCAACATGACTCAGTTAGCCCTCATGACTACATAATTAATATTTATGCAATCAAAATAACAATTATCTTTTTTTCGGGTGGTCGTGTAATATTGATTATCCATTTCAGAAATCTAAATAGCTTTTGACTATATGTTACAAGAGAATTATATAATACTTTCGACTTATTTGAACGATAACTTACGAAGTGGACAAATGCCATCTAGAAACCCTTTAGCTCTTTGCAGAAAGCAGCCAACATTGCTGTTGAACAAGCCAAATATAGAAGAATTTTTGCTATTTTGATCCTTAGTCGTGGAGTCAAAGAAAAGTTAATTCAAAATTTACATGTGTAATTATTTCAGGTTTTTATATAAATTTCTGATAGTTTCTTTATTGAAATATTTATTTATTTAGATATCAGAGCTAAGTGTACATTGCACATCACAAACATTATTTTAGTCTACTATTTAAATTTTTAATAATACTAAGTGGGAGGACTCTTGCAGAATCCGACTGAGGCGGTACCATTGCATTGCCAGATATTCTGCCAAGCAGTAGTGTTGTGTTCCGGTTTGAAGAGCAATGATGCCAGAGTAATTACAGTGCAAAGGGAAGACGAGACTGAGTGATAAGCGCAGCACAGAGCCAAGAACGCTCTGTGTGGTACGGTGTTATAGACAGGCATGACGCCTACCATCAAGCACCACTTGTTCGACTCATCACTTTATCTTGTAAAAAATCTTATATTACCTAATCTAATGATTCTCCGAATTTCTAGACTGTTCTCTGTTAAGTTTTTCTATCAGATATAGACGACATTGTTAATTAAAAAAATTAAGATGCCAAATAACAAAATTGCTTTTCGGGAAGAACTTAATCATGTGGCTCATATTTTTTACACCTCACCTTGCAATTTTCTTCGTCTGCCTTCAATCTGCAATGCGCGTACTCGTCGCACACCAATCCCGCGTGAATGCATGTATTGTCGCCGCAATGAAATTCAGTTGCACTGCATTTCTCTAATAAAAGTTAACATAAAGCAAAATATTTTCAGACATATTTGATACAAAAAATTGTTAACTTTTGCACTAATTTTATAACTTTGGCTTTTAACTTGTTTTTTGATCTTTCATGGGCACGCTAATTACGGGGTACGGGGTCTTTTCTTGAAAATCTAAAATCCCAATAAAATTCAGCGTGATTTTGTACAATAACGTGAATAGATTAAAATATTGCGTGAACTAACTTAGGCTGCACTGTTTAGCAGCACTACGCAACATCAGGTTTAATAACACGCAAAGTATTGTTTTGGTTAAAAAAATAAAAACGAAACCTAGTAAATTGTCTTTTCCTTTTATTATGGGAAATTTTATTATAGTACACTACACTAAGTTTAATCGTAAAGGTATCACCTCTTAAAAGTATACACGATCGCCCTTCGGAAATAAAATCGTTAAGTGTTATCACAACTATTTCAATGTATTTCTATTTGATATCTAAGAGCCAATTGTACTGTTAACAAAATTCTGTTCAGATTAAATCGCAAACAATTTAACCTCATAATAATATGATATTCATGTTTAATTAACCAATCTCGGATAAAGGGTTATGTGTAGGGGCTGCACTAGAAATGTATAATAGTGGTAAAACTTCATTACAAAGTCCACCACATATTTCATTTATTGTACTCTCTAATTAATATGTATAGTATAATCATTAACTTTGGCTAAAAAAAGCTAATGGATATAAATGCTAAATAAAAGTAACAGTTGTTCTGTAAAATATAGCTTCTATTCGATTTACGAAGATTTTGTTCTAAGGGCATCGATGTTGCTGCATGAAATAATAATTAACATGTCATTTTACCTACCATCTCTATTCGGATCCAAGCTCCTGAATGCCGTATATCTGGCGATAAAATGTGATTCCTTGCCAGAACTGGTTGCGTATAAGCGCACGTGCATAATGTTACCAATTTCATTGCCCCCTTTGCCTTCCGAGTCCTTAGTAGTTACCGGATTGGCTATTGAACCGCAGTAACATGCCAATCTAAAGTATAGTAACAAAAAGTTTATATTATTTATATTTATTCGTTTATATTGTTATTCATATTTTTTGAATTAACAGTTTCATTTACAGTTATCAATTGTACTGGAATAATATTCTAATACTGTATTAACAAACAAACTGACAAAAATAAAGAAAAAGGCATAATCAATGTTTATACGACAGTTCGAATAAGTAAAGCATGATGCAGTGGTAAATGATCACGTCTCACTACAATTTTGAGGGCTGATTGCAAAATGTCCAAACAATTTTTTTTTAGATAAAGTGACGAGACGAGTAAGTCACGCCTGCCCATAACAAAACAGTGCCTTGCTTGGCCCTGTGCTGCGATCGTCACCCAAAAATATTAGATGGTCTATCTCTTTGCCTTGTAATTTCACTGGCATCATCCTTCGAACCGGAACACAGTAGTGCTTACATACCACTGGTTGGCCGCGGAATATCAGGCAATGTAGTGGTACCCCTGTAGTCGCACTGTGCAAGAGCCGTACCACTTAGAAAAAATATATTATGTAGTGCCATAACTTGTTTCATTTTCCAAAAATCATAAAATTTTTCGTATATACTGTGATTTTTTGTTAAAATAGCACACCCTTGTGACATCGAAATGGTCTTAATATTCAAAAAGTTATTGTTTCGCATGAAATTAGCAAAGTTGCCGTCTAAAGCACTTATGGCAAATTGAATTTGAAACGGATCCTTTCATTGTTGAAATGACGTTATCCTTTGTTCACCTCCTAAACCAGAACACTATTCGTTGTTGTGATATATGTTGTCATGTATTGAACATGATGAAAAAGGTTTATTTAAAATTATAACTAATCTCCTGAAAAATTATTCGAAACTAAATTAAGCTTAAAACAGCTTCGTAGTTCTTTCATTAAAATTTTTTTAGGAGATCAAGTAAAGACACGAGCAAGTCGTGCGCCTGATGGTAAGCGTCACGCCTGCGCATAACAACATAGTACCACCGGTTCTGTGCTGCGCTCATCACCTAGAGATATAAAATGATCTATCTCTTTGCCCTGTTACTTCGCTGGCACTATTGCTCTTCAAACCGGAACACAGTAGTGCTTACAAACTACGCGTGGTGGCAGAATATCTGGCAATGTAGTGATATCACTTCAGTCGGACTTTGCAAGAGTCCAACCACTTAAGACTATTTATATACAACAGAAACTCTTTGTAGGTAGTAAAAAAACTTATTCCTATTTAAAAGTATGAAACGCAATTATCGAAATAAGAATTTGGTAGTAAAATAAAACAGTAATATAATAATAATAAATCAGTGTAAAATATACCTGTACTTTTCTTCTGTTTTATGCCCGAATATTTGCACAGAGTTGTGTTCACACTCATTGGGTTTTTGTAAGTTGTAATGTGTGAAATTTAAATAAATCTGAGAAAGAAAACACAGTATAGCTATTTGAAGTATTCGAAATAGAAGAATTTTTTCATTAATTAAAATATTACAACATATGCGTGAAACAATAAAACGAAACAAAAAATATAAATAGTAATATTAGATAACGTTCACTGGTTTTATCTAATATTGGTATATACCTGGCGACCGAACAAAATTAACGAATCAATTCGCAGGAATTATAAACGTTACTCCATTAACTGATAAGGTAAATAAGTCAAATTCGGAGAAATTATCCAATTTATTTATTTGTATCGTTGCTCTTATAAAGAGAGGGTAATTTGTTTGTATTTATGTTACAGTTGTGTACAACGTGCATTACTGTAATAATGTATAGATATTTATGAAAAAAGGTCTAGATTACAAAAATTGCTGGTTTATGCTAGTGAATTTATCCTCAAAATGTATAATACCGTTTTTTAGCATTCAAGCAATAGCTTGTATGCTAATATATACATAATAAGAATATTGGAAACGGAAATTTATAAATATGCATAGAAGAATGAAGATATCTCTTTACAGTAATTAAAATAATCGTACATCAAAAATATATTTGCGACCGTACCGAAGACAGAATAAGGAACAGATCAAATGCAGACGCAAAATATTGATCAATTGGATTCATTAATCGCCATTCGCCATGAGCCACCCTCATTCTTGATTTTTTTTTATTTTAATTTACAGTCAAAGGAAAAAAAACAAGCTACTAAAATATAAAAAAAAAATATTATAATTAAAAAAAAACTTAAAACCACGCTTTTATAGTTAATCAAACTAAAAAGAAAAAAATCTTCTTAAAATAGGAATAAAATGACTGACCAGAAAATTAATACCAGTATTCTAACTTGTATTACTGTTGTAACATTGTTGTGTACCTTTGTGTTTTTATCAGTTTCGATCCGCCACAATACGTCTAAAGCATGGCCTTCACTTCCTCTCTTGCAATCTTCATCGATTTCTTTTGAATCGATGATTCCTTGCGGTCCTGACAAATTTTTAAAACAGCTGTCGGGTATTTTGTCTGTAAAAAGATTTGCGTTAATTTTTAAGAATTTTGTACTTGAATTGTCCTACTTAACGAAAATAACAAAACTATTTATAAAGAAAGGCAAAATTATATGTTTTTATTATAAGTATAATATTCTTATTTATTTGTATAGAGGCTAAGCTAATACCAGTATGTACGATAAAGAAAGTTATAAACATCGAAAGTCTGGTAGTTAATATATATCTAATATTTAATGCATTTGTATTTTGAACGGTTTAGGAAATAATTAGAAACAGACAAAGAAACAAAATGTTTAGTAAAAACTCCTTTCTATTTAATTTTAAATATCACAGTAATTAGAAATGACGATAATTAGACTGCTAAATGCAAAAAAGCATCATCGGATTTTTAAAAGAAATGAAATACCAAAACGATCGAAATGTGCGTCTGATGGAAAGCTTTGAAGCTCGACCATAACAACAATCCATTCTCTTTGCATTCATTTTTTCACCTAGCCATATTAGATACTACATCTCATATAATCGTGTAAAGTAATGAACCAAACATATAATGCGGCAATCATCAAGTATCTAGCGATGTTTCCCCAAGCGAATTCTTTAAAATATTCCTGCCACTTTTAAATAGTAAATTCGTTAATAAAAGACAAAAGAACTCTAACACAGCACCAGTCTAACTACTTTTTATTAGTAATAAAATAATAAATATTCTACAGTTGTATTAATAAAATAAAATTTATCGGTACTTACGACTGTTGCTTGGGGACTGTATAATGTCCACTGTAATGTGAAATCCTTCGTATTCTATCGTACCGTCGGAGTGGAATTTGAGCCAAGCATATGGGCCCGTAGTTGTGATTTGTGGGGGGAACGTTTCTCCACAGAATTTTCCGAGGCTATTCGCATAACCCTTTTCCCCATCACGTATCTAAAGATACAGTTTATGTTAACCATTAAGTGACAAAAATAACATAAAAAGTTATTAGCGCAATAAAGGTTTCATAATATTATTTCAACACAAATTTCAATGTCTGTACGATTTAAAGTTTAATTAGTATTTTGTTCACAAAGGTGCAATATAAAGAAAATTAAAAATTAATATTCTATTCATATCCATCTGTACAAACTTCAACAAGAGTTAGCCGTGAGAAAGCTTTATACAAAGAATAAAGTTTATTTATATTAATTTTATTCAGTAAAGTTTTCGTTATGCACGTTATTAATCTTTTTCTTGTTACTTTTTATATCAAATATATTCTACGCAATAATATCTACTGCAGTAATAAATATTAAAATAATTCTTACTTCTAAGAAGTCATATGAACAATCAGGATGGTGTTCTATGTGAAAAATATCTACAAATGTTAATTTTATTACACTGCCCTCTGGACCTGAAACAATGACAAAATTTTAGCAAGCATTCGTTGTCTGTTTCTATTCTATTCTATTCTAAAAAGAAATTTGTACTTAAAAGTGTAATATGAATTTATTAAAATATTTACTGGAGCATCCACGATATCACTCAAAGTAAAAGGTATTGTAAATTGCTGCTTACCCTATGATTATTTATAGACATGAGTTTCAAAAATATTTACCCTACCTTATTGAACTGTGTATCTTGCTTAGTATCTACCCTCTTTTCTCTATTCGTCTTACCCACATTTATAACATAAATATGCACACAAACTGTCATATATAAAAAGTTCTAACAAAAAAAAAGATGTGAAGTATAATGTTGTAGAGTTTTAAAACGTATTTTATGTTGTTACCTTCAATTTTTGTTGTACAATCTATATCACCATAGTAAAATTTGTTAGTGTCATTTTTTGAGTACGGATGACTTATTTGGGTTTTGCCTCTTTGAAAATAAAACGTTTCACATCTCTCGGAATCCTCTTCTCTCTTGAATCTTCTTCTTGGTCTAAGAATTTCTCTAAAAATGCTATGGCCTCCATTTCGACCAGAATTGATTTGATTATTTGCTAACATATTGTGTAGTGATTTATTTACATCTAGTTTATTGAATATCATATCATCATTGGCAGTGTAAATTTCTTCATATCTACGAAATTCATCGGTAAAATTAATTTTCAGTTCTTCAACGGTCTTATCGTACCCTACATAATTTCTATTTACTAGACTATGATTATTTATTTTGGTCCATATTGTTTCCATTGTAAGATTTGGTTTATTAATTGCTTCGTTTATTAATAATGATTTGTTCATTTTCACAACACTTTCGTTTTGTTGTATTGATTTGTCGTCATGACCAGTCACCAGTTGCGAAGTCATTCCACCGACAGAGCAGACTGTAAAAAGAAAACTTGTATTTTTATATTATTCTTATTTAAGCTTTTATATGTATTCTACAATATTGTTACTTGGTTGTATACTTTTGAATATATATATTAAAATTCCTGAATGTAACTTGGACGTTTTATAACAAAAAAAAAATGAATAAAGCTTATAATACAGTTCAAGAGTTTGTAGCAGATCAAAATGTTAATTCAAAACATTGGTTAATTGACACATATGTATGTTGGCTAGCTATTATATTGTATCGTATTATAAATATCGTGATGGTTTTTTTAAAGCAGCTGTTGAGTTTCTTGCTGGCACTTTTTAGAGAACTGCATTCCGAGCCAGTGCTAACTTCTTAAGAACTAACATGTAAAAATGATGATTCAAAAGTGCTCGTAAAGGCCTTTAATTTGAATTTATTTTTCTTACCATATGACACACTATGGTAAAAAATTGTTATTAAAAACTAAAACATCGTTAATAGCTACATTTTTATTGCACACGAGATTTAAAGAATATTTAACGCACTTATTTGAAATTCACGGCAACATCTAATCGTGATTTAAAGCCCTTCATTCAAATATTTGAACAGCGACATCTTCTTCTCGACATCGCGTCATATCTGCCCATAATAACAGACTGAACGCGCTTCGTTCTGTGCTGCGCTCACTACGCAGAGATATAAGATGGTATATGTTTTCGACCATTAATTACGCTGGCATCATTGTCTTTCAAACTGAAACACAGCAGGACCTAGTCTACCCTATTATACACTTTAAAGATCAGCCTACGCAAACTTAAGACTAGTGATGAATAAATTAGCGGATAGACCAGAGTACCGCTACGTGCATCCAGTTCAATTAACTTAACGGCGTCGAGTTAATAAAGTAAATAACTTAACGGTGGTGACGGTAGGGTAATCACTATAAAAGAGATTTATTTTGTATGTTGATCGTGAGATTTTGTCGTGAGGATTTTACGAATATGATATGACTTGAAAATTGTGGTGACAACCATATAACTGTTAATGGATGACAAGAATAGAAGGATTTGCATCTGGAAGACTTGCTTCGTATAGAACTTTAGTTAATAGGCTCATGCCTATACAGATCCGTAGCTGAAAAGGTGAACACCAAGACAGTTTTGCGAGACCTTTGATGTTGCGAATATCCTTGTGCGGTGATGCTTACCATCAGTTGAATTGCCCGCTCGTTTCCCTCCTACCCCATAGAAAAAGTTTCGACTAATAGATATGAAAATAAAAAAGAGATTTTTACACCTAGATTTCGTATCCAAAAGGTATCCAAATCATTCATCGGTCTGAGTGTACGCGTAAATATTAAGATTCCACTAGTTGTCTTGAATCTACAACTGGGACCTTTTAAAACTAAAATAAAAAATATTTTGTTACAAAAAGCATACTACACTGTCCAAGAATTTCTGGTAGATCAAAATGTATTGAATTAAGTTAATTGACTCCCATGTGGGACAGCTAATCGATTGTATATTGGACATTGTAATAGTATTTTAAAAGAGCAACTGTTGAGTTTCTTGACGGCTCTTCTTAGCAGAACTGCATTACGAGCCGGCGGTAGCTTTCCGAACTTACATGTAAAAATGACGATTCGAAAGTGCCTTCATAGGCTTATTTGAATAAAGATATTTTGATTTGATTATCACATAGGGTACTAATTTTATAACTTCAATAACAGAAGCTTCATCTTCTGATTTGATGTATCAATATTATAGAAAGTTAGACTATATGACTAGAGTTATAGTATTAAAAATAATTCTAATACTTAAATTATTATTTTATTTAATATAATTTTACTTATTAATTTTAAGTCATCAATTCCGTCCGATCGGGCTTTGGAGCAAAGGAAGAGTGAGTGCACCTGTGTTCTGCGCAAATGCTTGTGCACTATAATATATCCAATGCAATTGATTAATCTTTTATAGATTGTCTGCGGCGCCGAAAACGGATGGGTAGACACTGTTATGATTATAAATATTAAGAAACTTCGATCAATTATGTACTAAATTAAGGGCTAGATTAAGATTGAGGGCTCAAAAACGGCCCGAGAAATAAGAT
>DWGO01000119.1:0-15329 GCA_018247635.1 Eurytides dolicaon deicoon
TAACTAAAGGCAAATGAAACGATGATACAGTACGGCGAGTTACAGATTGTCTGGGAGAATTGAAATTAATTTTACTCAGAAGATATTCAGTGTCAATCTTATTAAATAAATTTGTAATGAATTTGTAAAAGTAGCCTCTTTTTTATACTGAGCCAGTACAATGTACCACTTAAAATGAGTCGAGGCACATGAGCTGTTTTGAAGGTCGCAGAACATTTGAAGCAAAGAAATATAGACTCGTATTTGTATTGCCAAATATAATAATTCTTTCCAGTGTAATTAAAATAATATTTATCTCAAAATAATGATATTTTGTATCGATATATCGAGTAATACTTTTTCAGCAATATCTATATCATTATACCAGTATCGCTCATTATACGTTACAGACGCTAGTATGGAGGACAATGGCCAAAATCCACAACCGTAAGTTGGAAGAGACGCCTGTCGTTCTGGAGAACATCCAATTCCGAAGAGCCACCATCGTGTCGCGCGACGCGCCCGTGCGCTTCCTCGTGAACATCCTGGACGGCACCGGTGAGTTCGACGTGTGCGAGGGCGGCGGCGTCGTGGTCACGGGCATCGTGCGTCTGGCGTCGGAGCCAGCCGCCGAGCGCCTGCCGCTGCCGCCCGCGCCCCCTGGCGCCGACGCCCCGGTCGAGCCTGGTCGCCTGCCGCTGCTCACCGACGATGTATATAAGGAGCTGCGGCTGCGCGGCTATAATTACGGCGGCCTCTTCCGCGGCATTCGCACCTCGGACCCCCGTGGCACCGCCGGCACCCTCTCCTGGGACCACAACTGGATCTCCTTCATGGACACCATGCTGCAGTTCGGCATCATTGGCGTGGACACGCGCGAGCTGTATCTGCCCACCCGGCTGCGGCGCGCCCTTATCGACCCCGCGGCACAGATGGCAGCCGTGGCGGCGGCGGACGGCGCCCTACCGGTGCGCATGCTGCGCGACATTGACGTCATCGTGGCCGGGGGCGTCGAGTTTCGGGGCGTCAAGACGAGCCTGGCGCCCCGCCGAGCTAATCCTCAGCCGCCGCCTAAGCTCGAAAAGTTCGTGTTCGTACCGTACGAGAGGTCCAGCGTAGAATCTGAGGACACAGGGCGCTCGAAGCGCGACGCGCTCACCGTGTGTCTGCAGCTCGTGCTGGAGAACGCAGGTGCGCTGCGGCTCAAGGCGACTGAGGCGGCGCTGGATAGGCCGGCCGAGGCGCTGCTGTTACCGTTGGCGTTGCAGCTACTCGACGCTGAGCCACAGGTGCGCGTCGAGCCCAGCCTGGCCGCCGGTGCCTCCGCTAACACCTATACTGCGGCTATGCAAAAGCTCGCCATTAAAGTAAGTGCTGAACCGTTGACTTTCTTATACAGAAAGCTTGTTTAAAACTACTTTTTGTCTGTCTGAACTTATATGATATTTGATGTGTGTTGCAGGTAAACAATAAAGACCCGCGTATCACGCCACCAGACAGCGAGTGCCACTTGGTGCTCGCAGCCGACGCCGTAGTGAGGCACGGGGCGGCCGTGCTCCGACAACTGGCCGGAGCGTTGGCGCCCAGCGGCATGCTGCTCCTAGAAGAGCCTCAAGGCGTGTTGGACG
Source organism: Eurytides dolicaon deicoon (assembly GCA_018247635.1). Classification (NCBI taxonomy): domain Eukaryota; kingdom Metazoa; phylum Arthropoda; class Insecta; order Lepidoptera; family Papilionidae; genus Eurytides; species Eurytides dolicaon. The sequence goes on from DWGO01000119.1 coordinate 1,608, forward strand.
AGCGTGAGGCGCATGACGCCGTTAACGCCGCGGGTCTGATATTGGTGGCCCGTCAGCGTGCCGCCAGCTGCGAGTACTTGTTGCTGCGGCGGAAGCCCGAGTTGCCCGCGGCGTGCGTCGTCGTCCAGATCGGCGAGGATTCCTCGTATGGCTGGGTGGAGATGCTGCGCGAAGCGCTCAAGCGTGCCGAGAGTGAGGAGATGCGTGTATATGCAGTGTCGAGCGCGGCTACGAGCGGTGTGCTCGGGCTAGGCACGTGCCTTCGTGGTGAGCCGGGTGGCCGCGCGCTGCGCGTGCTCTATCTACCCGACGCTCGTGAACCGTTCTCCCTGGACGCACCCGCGTACTCTGCTCAGCTGCAGAAGGACTTGGTCGTGAACGTGCTGCGCGCAGGCGCTTGGGGTTCCTACAGGCATTTACTGCTCCCCGACTCCAGTGAGCTGCAGTTACAGGTGGAGCATGCCTACGTGAATACATTGACTCGCGGAGATTTGGCTTCGCTGCGCTGGGTGGAGAGTCCGTTGCGCTTCGCGGCCGATCGTCCGCAGCCCGGTTGTCAGCTCTGCGCTGTGCACTATGCGCCGCTCAACTTCCGCGACATCATGCTAGCCACTGGCAAGTTGCCGCCTGACGCGTTGCCCGGAGATCTCGCTGGACAGGTAAATCTTTTTTTCTTTTTCTTTCTAAGTGGTAGGACTGTTGCAGAGTTCGACTGGAGCGCTATCACTGCATTGTCAGATATTCTGCCGCCAAGTAGTAGTGTGCAAGTAAGCACTACTGTGTTGCGGTTTGAAGGGCAATTACAAAATTACAGGGCAAAGAGATAGACCATCTAATATCTCTGGGTGACGGGCGGCAGTACACAGCCAAGCCCCCTGTGTGGTATTGTGTTGTTATGGGCAGATGTGACGCTTACTTAGCATCAGGCGGACGACTTGCTCGTCTCGTCACTTTATCTCATAAAAAAAATCCACGCTTTTCGTCTTGGACATGGGACCAATTTACGTTGTATCAAAAGTCAAAGTAAAAAAAAAGTTATTTGAAATTGGATTGCTTTACAATCTCGTTTTGATGTCAAAATAAATAACATTTACCGGAAAAGAAATGCCTCAGTCCTGAGAAGAACAGGCAAAAGAAACTCAGCAGGACTTTTAACTCTTTTTTTTTTAATAAAAATTATGTTTACAATTTATAATTTGAATCTTGAAATAGCCTGGAGTCGACCACATCATTCCGAGGGTGGGCTATCTTCATTGAAATCATTTACTATATAATAGCTTTTAGCACACAAACGTACTTTTACATTTTTTTAAATTGAGCAAAAGCTTTCTGGATGGTTACTGGGATCCTATTGTAAAAACGTGTATACATTGCCCATAAAAAGAATTACTGACTCGTTACAAACGAGTCTTAACGTCTGCATAAAAACATAATATGTAGACAGTTTTTTGTTAGTAAATGTAACAAAATCTGAAATGTAAAAAAAATATTAAGAGTCGTTCCAACGGTGCGCAGGAATGCATCCTAGGGCTGGAGTTCAGCGGGCGTGCTGGCGACGGGCGACGGGTGATGGGCATGGTGGCGGCGCGCGGGCTGGCCACCACGGTGCTGGCCGACGAGGGATTCCTGTGGGAGGTGCCGGCCAAGTGGTCGCTGGAGGAGGCGGCCACCGTCCCCGTGGCCTACGCCACGGCCTACTACGCGCTGTGCGTGCGCGGGCGTATGAGGCGCGGCGAGAGTGTGTTGGTGCACGCGGGCACGGGCGGCGTGGGGCAGGCGGCCATCGCCATCGCACTGCATGCCGGTTGCACCGTCTTCACTACCGTGGGCACGCCTGAGAAGCGCGCCTTCCTGCGCGCGCGCTTCCCCGTGCTGCCCGACGAGCACATCGGCAACTCGCGCGACGCCTCCTTCGAGCAGCTGGTGCTGCGCCGCACTCGCGGCCGCGGCGTCGACCTCGTGCTCAACTCGCTGGCGGCCGACCAGCTGCTCGCTTCCGTACGCTGCCTCGCCAACGGCGGCCGTTTCCTCGAGATCGGCAAGCTCGACCTCTCCAACAACACCCCTCTGGTGAGATGCGAGATGATTTTTAGGTCGTGTAACCTCATATCCTAATTAAAATCGTTATTTTTTTGGACATTGGACAACTATATGTTTTCAAACCTGCTCGTTCTCGTCACCCAAAGATGATACGGTCTGTATCAATGCAATGGCAACATTACGCCACAGACGTGCCTACACGTTTTTTCTCGGCGGTAGTATTAGTAGCGATGCAGTAGTGCTACTTCAGGTCACTAAGAGAGTTCTTCTATCCTTAATAGGATATATGTACGTACGTGAAATAAAAAAAAAGTTGCTTCCACATTTTTGGGTGTCTGATCTCACCTAGGATCGGTCGTTGTCTTTCGACAGGGCATGGCTATATTTCTGAAGAATACTACGTTCCACGGCATCCTTCTGGACGCGCTGTTCGAGGCGGGCGGCGACTGCGCCGACAAGGCGGCCGTGGTACGCTGCGTGTCCGAGGGCATCGCCAACGGAGCCGTGCGCCCCTTGCCCAGCACCGTCTTCTCCGACCAACAGCTGGAGCAGGCTTTCAGGTGACGACACGAGGCACTCTGCCTTATTTGTTACCTGTAATACGATAAAGAGTTTTATTGATCGAAAGGAAAAGTCACATTTCTATTCAGCTGATGAGGTATTTCCGTCTCCAGGTACATGGCGACCGGCAAGCACATCGGCAAGGTACTGCTACGCGTGCGCGAGCAGGAGGCCGCGGCACCCAAGCTGGTACCCGCCGTGCCGCGCACCTACTTCCACCCCGACAAGTCTTACGTGCTAATCGGTGAGCATCTTCCACTCGACCCATTAATAACATTATTCATGATAAAATTAGGCTTCGTGCTCGCCAGAAGACAAATATAGCTACTTGTCGATGCAGGTGGACTGGGTGGCTTTGGGCTGGAGCTGGCTGAGTGGCTAGTGGTGCGCGGAGCCACCAAGCTGGTGTTCAACTCGCGCAGCGGCGTTCGCACGGGCTACCAGTCCTGGTGCATCCGCCGGTAACCTAATTTTACTATACGATTTTTTTACAAGACGGCGACTTCGATCAACCGTGACACGCTGACAATGCCGAAGTCGGTGTCTGGATTCTATCATCCAGCAATATTGTCCAAGTTAAGACTCATTTGCAGAGTTCATCCGGACTTTTATCACTATATTGCCATTATTATTTCAAGTTATTCTTTCGTAAAGCAGATTGGAAGCACTACTTTGTTATGGGCAGGCAGGCGGCTTAAGTGCAGCACTTACTAATCTCGCCACTTTATCTTTTTAAAATAAAAATAAAACAGGTGGGAGTCGCGCGGCGTAAGCGTGAGCGTGAGCACGGCGGACGCCACGAGTGCGGCTGGTGCGCGTGCTCTGCTGCGTGAAGCGAGCGCACGGGGTCCCGTGGGCGGCCTCTTCAACCTCGCCGCCGTGCTGCGCGACGCCTTCCTCGAGAACCAGACTCCCGACGACTTCCGCGCGGTGGCGCGCCCCAAGATTGACGGTACGTCGCCCGTCCGATAGCGATTCGGCACGCCGTCCTTTCGGCGAGAACATCTGGCTCACCGAAAATTTTAAATCGGCAGGCACCAAAGCGCTGGACGTGGCGACGCGCGAGTTATGCCCGGAGCTGGAGTACTTCGTGGTATTCTCGTCTGTGTCATGCGGGCGCGGCAACCCGGGCCAGAGCAACTACGGGCTGGCCAACTCGGCCATGGAGCGCATCGTGGAGCGGCGGCAGGCCGACGGGTTGCCCGGGCTGGCTGTGCAGTGGGGTGCCATCGGCGAGGTGGGCCTCATCGTGGACACCATGGGCGGCGACGACAGCGTGGTGGGAGGCACCGTGCCGCAGCGCATCGCCTCGTGCATGGCGGCGCTGGGCACACTGCTGGCACGACCGCACGCCGTGGCCGCCTCCATGGTGCTGGCTGACAAGCGCCGCGCCCAGGCCGCGCCCAAGCACGACCTGATGCACGCCGTCGCCAACATCCTCGGTGGGATTTCCTACATGTTTCTTTTAAGTTCTCTTTAGGATTTGTCACAGCAGGTGTGTTATTATCTGTCCATTTCGTTGCACGGTCATTTGATGACTCGCTTTGCGTCGGCAGGAATAAAGGATCCGAGCAAGGTGTCCGAATCGGCTAACCTGGCGGAACTCGGCATGGATTCTCTGATGGGCGCTGAGATAAAGCAGACCCTGGAGCGCGGCTACGACGTGGTCCTAGGAGTACAGGAGATCCGTGCGCTGACGTTCGCCAAGCTGCGGGCGCTGGCGGGCGGCGAGGCTGAGGCGGAGGCGCAAGAGGCGCCCGACGAGGCGCAGCTGGCCGGCGATCTCGTGCAGTTCGAGGCACTGCCCGAGCTCGTGCCCAAGCAGGTGCTTGTCAAACTGCCAAGCGCCGCGCACGACGATTCCAAAGTGAAGCCTGTTTTTATGGTTAGTTCATTCTTTATAAAATATACATATATCTAGTTTTCTCTTTCTATTTATAAATATACATATTTCTGACTAAATTTATACAAGAATAGTGAAGTTATTGCTTGAAGAACATGATGAAGTCCTGTTAAAAATTTTCAATTGTATTCATCATGCTGACTTGACATTACTGACCAAAAAACATTATATCATATAAGAAGAAGAGTAGAAAGTGAGAAAAGTGGTCACTTGAGACGCTCCGGTTGTCGTTGCAGGTGCACCCGATCGAGGGCGTAGTGGAGCGGCTGCGCGGCGTGGCGGGCGGTGTGCGCGCGCCTGTGTTCGGGCTGCAGTGCACGGCCGCCGCGCCGCTGGCTGACATGGCAGCGCTCGCCTCCTTCTACGTGGCGCACGTGCGCGCCGCACAGCCCGCGCCGCCCTACACGCTACTCGGCTACTCCTTCGGCGCCAGCGTGGCCTTCGAGATGGCGCTGCAGCTCGAGAAGGTGGGTGACTGCTGCCCCTCGGCGTCGAGGCGAACGGCTCGCTCTTTTTCCGACTTTCTGTTATGGAAAAAATTGTGCTGCAGGCCGGGTGTGCGACGCGTGTGGTGCTGGTGGACGGCTCGCCGGCGTACGTGGCGACGCACACGGCTCGCGGCAAGGCCAAGCGGGCCACTCGCACGCCCGCCACTGACGAGGCCGATGCGCTCACCTACTTCGCACAGCTCTTCAAGGAGCTGGACGCAAACAAGGTAAGTAAGACACTTGGTCAATATCATTTCAGTTTGACTGTTGCCATATGTTACCCTAATTTGGGATAAACACCAGTCAACTATATAATGATAAAATAATAAATGGTCTCTTAATTTAAAAAAAAAATATGATGTGTCTTGGCAGCTATACGCCGAATTAGAGGCGCTCGGCAGCTGGGAGGAACGGGTCCAGTGCTGCACGACGCTGCTTCGCGGCGCAACGCCGTACGAGCCGACGGCGCTGGCCGCCGCCGCCGCCTCTTTCTACCGCAAACTGGTCGCCGGTGACACGTACAAGCCTGCGCGCCGCCTCTCCGCTCCCGTCACGCTGTTCACGGCGCGCGACAACTACGTGACGCTGGGCGAGGACTATGGGCTGGCGGAGGTGTGCGCCGGGCCGCTGGCCACGCACCAGCTAGCCGGCAACCACCGCTCGATACTGGCGGGCGAGGCGGCGCGCGCTATTGCCGAGCACCTGTCCGCGCTTCAACTGGAGCAGCCGTCGCGCCACCACTAGCCCGCGGCCCACCGCCGCCGCCGCCGCCGAGGCAGGCGACGACGCCGGTGAGCCTAGTGCCCTCCCCCCCCCTACATTGCATACGCCGACCGAATATCGAAGTTTCTACGTACTTTTCACAAGTTTGAAAGTGCAGCGGCCTCTCTATTAAATGTCTTGGGGACATTAGTGTGATTTGTATTTATACCGTAAACAATTGTAATGGAGCCTAGCTCCTCGCTTGTGATGGGATATATTCCAGTGCGCGACGCAGCGCCAATCCGTGCTTTGTTCTGCACCATTTTATGTAAACAATGTATTATTACATTGTACACATTAACTTATTCAGTTATTTAAATTAGTATAAAAACAAAGTGGTCGTTTTTGAAAACGACAGCTTAAGCTCGAATATGAAAGGCATGGAAAAGTATAACGGCATATTTAGATGTAAGTTAGCTTTAAAAAGTTGTTCCTGCGTATGGTTGTTGTGCTAATTTATTTCTTTTGTGACTTGCTCCGCCTTAATTAAATCTTTCAATTTAAGCGACCTCTTTTAAATTTTAAAAGATGAAAGTAAATTATAAAATATTTGTAATTTTTACGACTTTTCCTTATTTTCCTTATGTTAAAAGAAAAAACTGTGTATTAGATACTTATTGCTTTATTCTCTATGCTATGTTTTAAGCACAGATTTCATATTAGAATTTCTAATTTATTATCAACTTTTTTTTATGGTGTAGGAAGGCAAACGACCAAGCGGCTCACATGATGGTAAGCGAGTACCGCCGCCCATAACCATTCGCAACATCGCGGGACTTGCGAATGCGTTGCCGACCTTTAAGGTGAGAAATTGTTTGCTAGGAAGGGAAGGGAGGAAAGGGATCGGCAACCGGCCACCTCACTCACCGGACGAAACGCGGACGTATAAATACTTCCACTTCACGCCGATTTTCTGTGAGGTCGTGGTACTAACCCGGTTTGTGCCAGCCCTAATACGGCTGCAACTGCGTACCTGCGTACTGGTTGCACTTACCATAACAACACCTTTAGTCTCCGTGCTAGAACAGATCCAGACAAGCGAGGACAAGTTCTTCTCGGTGTGTTCCACGCTCCGAGTTGATTGCAGCTGACGGTTGATCTGTTCCACTTCCGGCGAGTGCACGGATTGTGCTTTGCTCAATTCATATGCTGGTGACAACACTCAAAATTTAAGAAACTCTCGGTACCTTACATTCATTGTTATCTTATATTTTTTACAGCGTGTAGTGGAACGTAACAATAGTGACTACAAACTCGCATGGCTACCAGAACTGTGAATTCTTCCTTTCTAATATTGAATCCTAATTTATATTATTAATATGACTGTGGAACTTTAATTTAGAATTAATTGTAACTTCCAAAAGAATCAAAAGATGTTATACATTTGTTTTAATCTAGTATTAGTTATGTTGTAAAATGAATAGTGTTTATGTTTTCAAGAATTTTTCATATGTATCTTTTTTAATATTAAGATTGCAATTTAAGGTACAGAATTCGATACGCTACCACTATAATTCGTTGATAATATTTAGTGATTTCTCATTTTGTATAATGTGATTAAAAATATTTAATTAATGAAAAAAATATAGAGTAATTAATATCATCCATTAATATATAAAACCTTATATAGCCCATAATATTAATCAATGAAATTGTCACAAAAATTACACTTTTTTTAAACTTTACTAGCCCACCATTCTTCTCTCCTTCATATCGGGGCATGTTTATTTTTTTTTAATAAAGTAAAATAAGAGCTCACCTAGGGACATAGTGTTCTCTGATTTGTCATCTTCCTTCGCATAGAAAACGCTTTCGCCGATCATACAGCCGCCGTCCGGTGTAATGCCACCATTCAAGTTAACAGCGGCAGCACACAACAGTTTCATACGGGGCTCAGTTTCTGCTATCGGTCTGTGATAAAGTGCAATATTTATTTAATTATTTATTTATAGGAAGACCAACAGCAAATTTTACATAATAAATAAGAAACAGACAGCGAATAACAGGTCCTCACGAATAGTTATTATCGAACAATTAATAGCTGAATGTGTTGTTTTTTTTTAGATCAAGTGACGAGAAGTAACGAATTCGTCGTGCGCCTGATGGTAAGCGTCACGGCTGCCCATAACAACACAATACCACACAGAGCGCGCTTGGCTCTGTGCTGCGCTCGTCACTCAAAGATATTAGATGGTCTATCTCTTTGCCCTGTAATTGCGTGGCATCACTTCCCTTCAAACGGGAACACAGTAGTGTTTACAAACTACTGCTTGGCGGAAGAATATATGGCAATGCAGTGGTACCGCCCCAGTCGGACTCTGCAAGAGTCCTACCATTTACAAAAATTTTTGATCGTAATCAGATACTTAAAATGCTATTGAATATTTCTCATGTTTTTAAAAAACACGAATGCATGAAGGAAATTAATATTTTGCTGTATTTAATCTTACAATAGCTTTCTGCACTTCCTTTCGACTGCAGATTTAAGAACTTGTGGCTAAATGTTCAATATATAATACAAAATAATAAAGAAGTGTTCAATATATAATTTTTGAATTAAATCTTTGTTACAAAAAGAGTTTTCCCCAATTTTTAAGTAGTATGTGTTACTTTTAATTTAGAAAGGTAATAAGTATAGTAATGTACATAAATATGGTATGATATAATAGATATTTAACTTTTTATCTCTGTCAAAAGTTCTTTTTAAATAATAAAATAAAATTCTATCGGTAAATAATGAAATTCTACCAAAATAAAAATATATTTTTTTAAATACTTAAATAGATAACATACACAATAATTAAAATAATCGAAACGTTTTTATTTTCAATCATAACATTTCCTAAGGTTTGATTAAGCAATGAATAATGTCATTTGCTCGAAAGCAATCTTTATAGTGTTACAAACATTTTATTATCTTAATAGAACATTATCGCCCTAACTTTCATTACCTAACGTAACTTCTGTTTCGAATCCTTTAGCAAGACGATTTTTGATGAGATAAAGTGACGAGACGTGCAAGTCTTGCGCCTGATGGTTAGCATTACGCCTGCCCATCACAACACAGTACCACAGAGGGCGTGCAGTGCTGCGCTCGTCACCCAGAGATATAAGATGGTCTATCTCTTTGCCCTGTAATTAGGCTGGCATCATTTCCCTTCACACCGGAACACAGTAGTGCTTACCGACTACTGCTTGGCGGCTGAATATCTGGCAATACTGTGGTACCGCCCCAGTTGGACTCTGCTAGAGTCCTGCAACTTGATACATTATAAGAAATTGTTGGTAATTTCTTTAAATTATCTATACAATGTCACCTGCAGAACACTGGTACGGGGACGGGAACGCCCCCTGAAGACAGGGACACGTATTGGCTGGGCCCCTTCTGCCCTTGTCCACTCTTCCCTGGCAGGCTCCAGCCATACGCTTGAGTACGTCCATCCTCCTTTCGCACGTGCGCACGAACCTAAACGTAGCATCACTTCAACGATCACATTGACCGTACACTGTCATATTGACTTAAACAAATATGTATAACCGTATGCCAGCATGATATGGTTATACACCAATAAATGTTATAATTATTTAACGAATCTTTCAAAATTATAATGTGGAAATTATCATTAAACTTATTGAAAGAATATAATTTCAAGATAAAATTTTAAAAGGTATCTTTTGACAGCGGCAATAATATCAATAATTAAATTTCTATACTTTTTGAACTGTGTCATACTTAACAAAAAGACCACGGATATTTTAGTTCAATTCATTTCACTTTGTTGTACCAGGGTAGCATTCAGAATATGAAAAAGGAAAATCTTTTTTTTAACCTCTAATGTAATAATAAGTTAAGTAATAAATATTTCTGAGGGTTTATAGGCACTCACAAGAGACATTGACACATTTCATATGATTTTATTATGGATTATATGGAAACTAATAAAAAACATACTTTAATGAATCGGAGGGGTTGGAGTAGCAAAAATATGAATAATGATGTTTACAGAAAATAAAACATAACATAAAAATGAAATCTATTTTATTATAGACATCACAAAATGGACAAACATAACTAGAATGTACAAAATGACTAAAATGCTGGAAGTGCACCTAAAAACTATTAAAATATAAATAAATATATCACTAAAAAGTTTCTTAAAATATCACAAGGTAACTTAAGGAGTTCAATTTCTGAACTATTCTTAAATTGACCTCATTGTTTCATCTGAAAAAAAAAGAAATGAAAAGGAATTAGGTTAAGGAAATAGAAGAAAACAAAGAAAACAAAAGCTCTGTCTAAAAGATTACTAATTGAAAGCGGAAAACAAAACAGTGTGCGGTGTTACGTCGCAAATAATAAGTAGATCTTTTCATGCAACTCACATTTTGAGATAATCCAATATATAAAACGCGCCAAGACGTCAAAAGGTTTATTAGAAGCAAAAAAAACACATCGTGAATAAATAATGTTTAAGTGCCAATCCAATCAAACATTTTTTTATAGAAATTTATCATAAAAGATTGAGACAATATTGTTGTGATGTTAAGGAAGACATTACATTACATATCAGATAATTGAAGTAAAAAATACTAATGAGAAACCAAAAAATAACTGGTATGTTCTTAAACTTTACAGTTTTATTTTTAATCTTGGTATAAGAGTAGATAAATAATGAAGAGAAATTATTTAAAATACACGCTTGGAGCGATAAATACATTGCAAAACACCTATGGAAACATAATCCTTACTTACTATTGAATAAACGAATAAGGGGTATGAATAAAGCTTCAGAGTAAGCAAAAAAATACATTTTATAAGTTGCACCTCTAATAGTACCTTTCATCTGCCTTATGTAATTTTAATGATGTTAAAAAATAAAAAACAACTATTTAGCCCACTTCAAAAAATGGGAGAATCTTAATTTTTAAAACTTTTTATATGTGGTAATTATTTTATTGAAACTTTGTTGAAATTGCACATTGAACTTTGAAGAGTACTCCTTAAAGTCATACCCCTATCTATACAAAATAAGACAAATAAGCATTACATATATTAGAAGTCAGTTTTTTCTTTCTTTTCTTGAAACTCAAAAAATTGCAAAATCTTTTTATAACATTCCAATTTTTACTTTCGTAGCACTTAAAAAGAATCACCCAAAGAGAAATAACAAGAACAATGTAGTAGAAACCCAGTAAACATCCGGGCTTGGAGAACCGAAAACCCCATAAACAACAAAAGAAATGACTGAAAACCTAAATGAAATTAAAAAAAAAACTATATAAAGCGAATGGATTACAAAGTTTATGGTGTTAATAAAAGCTAGTGCAAATTTACTGTACAATGAATTGAAGCGTGAGACATTTAACTGTTAATTAAAAATCGATGATATCAATCGTTAGTCGCTTGCGGCATAGGCGCAACAAAAATACGGTTGCTAGAATAGAAACGTCTGTAAGCACATGCCAATGTTGTTTTAGAATTAGGTTCACCGAAGAAATATTTTTTTGAAGTTATGCTTCTTTGGGCGCGTTATGAAAAAATGATGAGAGTGAAATTTTAAGAATTGTTCGTCCACAAAAGTTACAGTATGAAGTTGCAGCGGTTGAGTTACAGTATGAAGTTGGAGCGGTTGCAGTCTCGAAACAAGTCTACATTCACACATGAGTTTTAGTTTCATGTAAGTGCGATTTATATATGTGCTGATAAATTATATTCAATAGGGATTTAAATTCAATATTTTGATTAATATATTTACTATTCGTATAATATATGCTCCAATATAATTGAGGTTATATATCCGTATGTATTATTTATTGATATAAATTAGTTAATGATGCCAAAGAAGTATAACTTCTCACGCGCGTACCACTGACTCTCACCGTGGGAGCGCGTGGCAAATCGGCATGTAGCCCGAGTATATTGAATTTAAAGCGAGACGCTTAACTACCAGAGCTATCTATGTATGATATCTATCCGCAGCGGCTAATTCATGACGTGACAATTTGATAAGGTGATGAGACGATCAAGTCCTGCGGCTGGTAACAAGCGACACGCTTGCCCATATCACAGTGCCACAGAAAAGTGCTTGGCTCTGCATAGCGCTTAGAAAGAGAAGTGAGATATTACATCCCTATGCCCATCCCAGTAATTACAATGGCAAAATTTGCCATTCAAACTGGCACATAGTAGTGCTTTCACATAACCGCTTGGCGGTGGGATAACTGGCAATGTAATGGTACCACTGCAGGCGGACTCTGCAAAAGATAGGTGTCTTAGGCCACATACGAAAGGGAACTCTTGCAGAGTCCGACTGGGGCGGTACCAGTGTATTGCCAGATATTCTGCCGCCAAACAGTAGTGTGTAAGCACTACAGTGTTCCGCTTTGAAGGGCAGATGCCAGCGTTATTATAGGGAAAAGAGATAGACCATCTTATATCTTTGGGTAACGAGCAACTCTGTTGGTACATTGTTTTTGGCACGCGGGATAATTATCAAGCGCACGACTTGCTCGTATCGTCACTGCATTTTGTAAAAAAAGGGAAAATAAAAAAAAGACTAGAGTGCGTGTGTTAGAGTGACGTTACGTTGGAGTGTACAGATTACCTGTCGATACTGTTCGTTGCGCTCCTGCCTCCTGTGATGGTGGTCCGTGAGTTGAGTCTCCAGGAAGTCCCCTTGGGTGTGGGAATGGCGTAAAGATGGCTGGGGCACCGCCACTGCCCTTAGATGCGGAGTTGAAACCGGACGTTGCGGCCGCTCACCGGAACTGTAACATTGAACCCTCGATCAACAATTTTGTAGCTGAAACTTACAAACTTACAAACTACAGCGTACATCCGATGCTAGAACAGCCCTAGCTTGAACATATTTCTCTCCACGAACCCTACGCATATTGCGCCGTTAACACGAATTGAGTTTATAATTTTTATATTTATCCAGATAAATATTTTTTTCATTATAAAATAATTTCTAGCGGTTTTTTGATACGTATATAAAGACAACTACACTATGTTTACGAAGTAACGAACGCGGTTTTAACGCTCTCCTGAAAACTAGCGTTTTGTCTTTGCTGCCTTCAAATATATCCTTACAATTAATTAAAAGAAAAACCTCAACCTACCTAATTGGACGCGTGATAAATATAATCACTGAAGCGAAAATTTAACTTTTTATTATGTTACATGTTGGATACCAATAGACATACGGAATATAGTAGTTTTAATTTCGTAAAACCGAAAAAAATACTACAAGTATGCGTTGACGTATAAAAAGCGCTACCAAAAGCAATGTTTAATGAGCTGCGAAAGAGACAGCTTTATTTTCTCTATCAACGGTGTGAAATTCTTTTGAGATAAATTCCAGGCCCACTTACATAAGTAGGATTTGATGAACGGTTATTTATTACATTTAATAATTAAGAGGTTCTTAACTACTCAACTATATTTATACAATCACATTATCGTCATAGCGTTTCAAAATATATTATATTAAGAAAAAATAGATACATTTCTATAAGGAAAAGAACATTATTCTTAGTTTTTAAAAACCAGCACGTGTAAACTTCGACATATTAAAATCATTAATATATTATAATTGTACAGACTAACGGAGATGTTTAACAATAATTCATCTTCTTCCCATAATATTGCCACGTTTAATCAAAATCCACAATTGTTAATCAATCACCAATCTAATTATATTCGTAATATTTTAATTACTTTGAAACCACATTGAAGGCTTCTTACAAAAATAATAATTGCAATTTTAAATGCTAATTTACCAACCTCAGGCGTAATAAACATTAAGAAACATCTAAATTAAAGAAACAAAAACATATGTAATCCTTTCTAATGCCAAGTACTAACCCAAATAAGTTTAGTGCCAATTAGTCTGTTAAAGAACTCTTATATAAAGCAAATGCAAAATATTTCGCCGGTAGCGGAAGTGGAAAGGCTAGGTATAATCA
>DWGO01000120.1:0-15311 GCA_018247635.1 Eurytides dolicaon deicoon
GCGCAGAAGAATAACTAGCAATGCAGTGGTACCTCAAACGATTTTTTTTAGGGGCCTACCATTTAGAAATTACCGAGTTGAAATAAGTAATACGTCATAAGTAATTGGTCGAATTACAAGCCACTCATTTTACTAATAGTACCGAACTACAAGAGAAATATAATCCCCTACAAGGTAAATACCCGGTTATCTAAAAAAATCAATCGTTAATCACTGACGTACAAAACGACTAAATTACCTCTGGTTATAATATTAGGCTAAATAAAAATATAATGTACGTCAAAAATCATTACCAGTCTGTCATTACGAACCTGTCTCCACTCTGACACTGGATATTATAAACAGCTATATAAATGTTCTCATTGTCCGCTATCTTCACTTTCAATAATTCGCTCAACGCGTTTATTTATTGGCAGAGATATATAAAAAATTCTTAGTACGCGAGGGCATCGTCGCCGTATGCGTTTATTAATACGTTGTTATTAGCGGTTGACATTATAAACTCGTTATATTTTCGCGTATCCGTTAACGTCATCCAATCGATTACTGTTTTTAACTTACTGCCGGAAGGTGTCGCTGTTCGTACGGCTAACAACGCCTTTATATAAAGTAGTGATGGACAATCAAGTCGACTCAGGTATGTACCGAAACTATGTGTAATACCTACTACTTGCTAAAAATACATTAGTCGAATTTACAGGTACTCGGAAAAAAAATACTCGAGCACTTATAAGAGTTCTGAAGCACATAATAATAATTATAGATTATTACGATGGATGACTAGATTAATTGTTATTTTTATATATGTTTCTATAATCATTACGTTACATAATGACAATGAATGATAACGAACTTTTCTTTTTCTTATTATTTATTTATTTAATCATCATAAACAGCCAATGTTCCAAAGTTTTCTTGTTTATAACGCTCAATGCCAAAGGATTTATCAACCAGTCAACCTTTAGGTGGCAAAGCGATGGAAAGTTAAAAGTTGTTACGTATAGTATAATAAAACATATATTAAAATATACAAAACAACATACATAACAGTAATATGTACATATTCAAATATATACATAGACATAAATACATTTCAATCAAACAAAAGATAAATTAAGTCTGTCGTTAAAGATTATAACAATAAAGCTAGTAAGAACTTAGTAAGCGAGGTCTTTTTCTAATTAATTTCTAATTTCGGTTATTTGAGTCCAGTCAATTGTTTTAACATTACATATGTACCCGACTATTAACTCCAATATAAGTATTTTAAAACAAAATTTATTAAATTTGAGTGTTATTTAGTATTTAATACAAGAATATTAGATGGGATATTAAATACTAAACTAAATAATATTAAATTAGTCGAACACCAAACGTACGCATCACTAAAGTTAACACGTCGCCCGTCCAAAATAGTCGTGGTGGTATAACAGTTATCGACTGATAATTGTCTCATTTGTATTCAACGACGAATGTAATACATCCAAAATAGCGTAAGGCACGCGATGCAAATCGCTAGATCGCCGGCTCCGATTGGATTATTTTTATTCGGCGCACTTCAACGAGGTGACAATTCGACAAGACGCACACTTTGTGTACCGTTGTTTTATAATCGACGCCTTGTCGTACGTTGTGTACGTGCCTAGTCGATTGGGACATGCGTTAACAGGTCGTGGACTCGTTAGTACGGTACAACATTGAAAAAAATAGGTCAATTTACCATCCTTTAAATGTTAAATAAAAATTAAATCGCAAAGTTTTTCTTCACACTGACTAAAGTTATAAAACTTAGTTATATCAAATAATAATTGACAATACAGTAGTGTTACTGAAGTGGACCCTGTGAAACATTCCTACCCCTTCAAGAAAGAAAAACTTTCTAAAGAATAGAATAACAGATTAGACTTAAATCAAAATACATACGAATGAAGCTGCAGAAAATTCAAAGTTTTTTTTTTTTAAATAAATAAACTTCTCAACGCAAATAACAACAGAGATAACGGAAGGGCCAGTTTAAAAGAGACCGCCGTTCTAAATTTATTCAATGATTGACAATTCTGGAATCCATAAACAACTGCGTGGTAAGAATGCTATTACAGACGACAGAAGAATTCCGACATTAAGGAATGTCTTCCTTGGCGTAGCGTAGTGAAACATTTGAGGTTGCTAACAGCGAAGTCGTTTCCTAAATAAGTTCATGTTTCACACATGCCGCGCATCTAAAGGCGCGAAACTCTTGATAGACTAATGCACAGATTAGGTATTTCCGTTGGCGCGCACTGTTGCCGCGCAAATGTAATATTTAGTCTGTGACTCATCCTTTAGTCTGTGGTGATAGCACAGATTGGTGTAGGCGAATCTCAAAAAGTTTCAATGCCTTGCCAAGAGCTGTACTATTAAGTCAATTATTTATTCTTGTGAATGGCTTCACAAGAATAAATGACATCATTATATTTCTTTACCAGTATTATTATCTTTAGCATAAATATTTATAAGCCAATTAATGTATAAAATATTATAATTAATGTAACTATTTATGTATTACATTAATGATAAAGTTATTAATATTGTAAGTGATACATTATTTCTTAAGTTTAATCAATAACAATTAATGAATTAATATAAAGCAAATTTTAACACTTCAACTACACAGTTTCATAAAGTTATTCCATCATAGAATATGTCCTTTAATCATATAATTCTAAATTGTAAGAATTATTCTGAAAACTATGGCTCGATGGATTCTTAATTCATCTTCTAACCAATCACATACATGTATATAGTATATATATAGCGTCTTACAATTTTTTTTAATAAAACCAAACTCAATCTTTTTTAATGTTTTTCTTTTTTCTTTCACTACCAACTTCAAGTCAACTAACGAAGCTACCATTTCTCCTTTAGTCTCACCAACGTACCAATTACCAGTAACAATATCATAAACACGTTAACAGTGGACAGCAAAATCATATTAATTTCCACAAACCAACCATCGATAACTCCACGAGTTGGAGTGATTCACTTGACCTTGGGTCTGCGAGACGTCGTCCAGACTAAGGGGGAAGAGCAATTCTGTTACGCTAAGAGCCGACGGCTAATGAGACATGAGCTTTTCAAGTGGAGAGAGTGTACGGTAAAAACAAATTGGACTTGTAACTCTTCGAAAAGGGAAACACTACCCCTATTCGGATAAGATTACTAAACAACATAGAAAGGGTACTTTAAAAAGCCCATATGTGAGAAATGGACAAGATTTACTTTTAGTCGACAAAACTCTAGCTTTAAACAAAATATTTTTTTCAGAATTTGCGTCAAGGAATACTACAACTATATAATTAGTTATAATATTTTATATAATTCATAAGTTCTATTTTCATGATCTTTGAAAGTTTTTAGATACAAAGTGAAAGGGAAACGACCTTCTATACTTTTCTCAATATTCAGGTCCTAAACAATATTTCATAAGGACATATAATAAATACTCGTTCCTCGTTTGAGAAATTTTAAGAGAAGCAAGTGGTAGGACTCTTTTACAGAGTCTGTTTCGGGTGGTACCACCGCATTACTAGTTATTTAACCACCAATACGTAGTGCGTAAGCTGCTGTGAAGGGCAATGATGCAAGTTAATTACACTGGTTACAGAGATAAAACGCCTTAAATTTCTAGTTGACGAGAGCATCGCAGGGCCAAGCATTTTCTGTGCAACACTGTTTTGTTATGGGCAGGTGTGTCACTAGGCGAACGACTTACTCGTCTCATTACTTTATCTATACATCAATATATAAAAAAAGAAAATCTTATCAAATTAACGTTCTTCCCTAAAGGCAAAAACAAGACTACTAACATACACTACAATTTGCATATTACTATTTAATTATTTATGTTTACTTCCTAATTAGTATCCACAAACAAATTTTACTTGAGTAGAGTATAAGAGTATGTTAAATTGTAGTCCATTTAGTTTAAAAACGCTATCGCTTATGACTTGTAAATTTAGTCATTCTCCGTATGAGCGAGCACAGGATCGACTCCGTTACACGTCATAGGAACGTCTCAAATAGAACACGATAAGGCATTAATCTTGTAAAAACGAAACTCTGTCTGGGTTGTGAAAGATGCGATTGAAATTAGACATTCAGCTCTGTACTACTCTGGTATTTTATAGTCTGCCATTTTATCATAGCAGCAACGGCAATCTCTTAGGTCTATAATGTAAGATTAGGTCTTGAACTGTAATCTTTTTAAATAATCTCCCTTCAATTACAGTGGGTTACTTTTCTAAATGAAATAATTAATATCTCAAAGAAAATATCTTACGTTTTAATCCAGAATCTTTACTCATGTCGTATCTAGTTTAATCTATTAAGCCGTTGTGACGTGAAGAGATTTTAAACACAATTTTATTAATATCATATACGTATTTTGTATTTTTAATATTAGTACACCCACTTCATCGTTAAAATATAGGATAGGCGGTAGGATCTATTGACTAATGGCATGGTATTAAATTATCGAAAGCCCAAAAATCAGCAAGTATGTTTACATTTTAAATATTTTTCGTTTATTATATTTCATAATAAATATAATACTGAGTAATTTCATATCTTTGTCGTTCTAAAGGCATTGTTTTTCTTGCTTTCCAAAAGGGTATATAGTCATATACACAGCTAGTTAGTTTATAGTACTTATCTCCTGACTACAATTACCAAGATTGTGCTGAAAATTTACGTCTTGTTCACTACACATGCATTCGTTTCTATGACGACCGCCTTAGTGGTAGTAAAACAAGAATCTAACCCCCCATATCTCCACCAGTTACGAGTTGTCATACAAATAGAATAAACTGTTCACAGCATTGAAGTCGAGTGTATCGCAAACAGCATTACGAGGCGTTTAAACACAGGTAATATCGCTTTCATATTTACAGATCCTCGCTTTAGGACATATTGTTTGGACAAAGACTTGGATGCTTGGTTGGAATAGCTTCTTAATCGTTCAAGCTAGACATCCGAACCACGGTATAGCTTAAAATAATTGCAATGTAAGCGAGACGCCTGCCCAAAACAACACAGTGCACCACCCAGAGGTTTAAGATGTTTTATATCTGCGACTATACTACCAGTAAATACATAACACTATATATCTACAATAAACACCACAATTTTTGCAGTCAGCCTTAAGTAGTAGGACTCTTGCAGAGTCCGGGTGACGAGAGCAGCACAGAGCCAAGCACGCTCTGTGAGGTACTGTGTTGTTATGGGCAAGCGTGATACTTACAATCAGGCGCACGACTTGCTCGTCTCGACTGCAAAAATTGGTCAAAATGGTTAGGCCAACTTTATTCCTCCCGAGTCTGCGCAAATTAGATGCGGATTTTATGCTTATCTGTGTTAATATCTAATTCTACATAGTTCACAGAACCGGAGGCGCGTTTCTTTGTCTCCACCCCCTTCCACCACGACGCTTTAAAAAATAAACAAGAATTCATTTACTTCTACGACGGCTAAATTATGTTTGTTCTTAAAATATCTTACCAACTCTTTGGAAGCTTTTCTTAAAGAATCTCTTGACAAAACTTTGTACATTTGTTTTGTCTTTGGTCTATATTATAAGAAAGACTGAATGGTATCTGTATGTTCGTTGAGTAAATAACTTAAAATCCCTAAAGGAACGGCAATAAAAGATGTGCTTCTTTAACTTAAAAAAAATGAATCATGTTATATCTTACTAAGTACAGTTGTTTTAAATGCAATTATCAAACTATAAAAGTATTTGTGTTACTAATATTACGCGTTACGCTATAGTTTTATGGCCGTAACACTATGAATGACCACACCATGTCAAAATTGTATTATACCACCAATAGTGGTAGGACTCTGCGCAGAGTCCGACTGGGGCGCTGCCACTGCATTGCCAGATATTCTGCCGCCAAGCAGTAGAGTGTAAGCACTACTGCGTTCCGGTTTGAAGCGCAATGATGCCAACGAAATTACAGGGCAAAGAGATAGCCAAGCCAGCTCTGTGTGGTACTGTGTTGTTATGAGCAGGCGAGACGCTTATCATCAGGCGTACGAATTGCTCGTCTCGTCACTTAATCTCATTAAAAAAATGGTATAATACCATTTTGACTACAATTTCATTATTGCACGTTAAAAACATTGTGCATCCTTAAAACTTATTCAAATCAAAGCAAATCAATATATATTTATTCAAATCTTACAAGCACTTTTGAATTGTCAATTTTACATATCAGTTCGTGACGAAGCTACCATTGGTTTGGAATACACTTCTATTGGGAAGAGCCATGAAACTAGACTTTGAAAGAGCTTTTTAAAAAAAGAAAAACCGTGACAATACAATACAATATGCATACGAGACAATTAACTTAATTCCACACATTTTGATCCTCTAGAAAATCTTGAACAGTATAATAAGCATTATGCAATAAAGGAATCGTTATTATTTCAAAACACTTCTTTCAATATACGTTGTGAAACAGACAAAAAAGGCATTCGCAAAAACTATTTCCAATACCATTTTCGATATAATAGGTTGAACGAATCAGCCTTGAGGCGAATCAAAGATCCTAGGTAATCTAAGTCTAGACTTGTGACCTATCTCGGTGCATTTATCCTTCCAAGTACGGTTAACCACTGCAGACAGACAAAAAACCGACGAGGAAAAAACTTACCTCAACAATGCAATTATTTTCGGTGCCATTATCTCGCGGGTACAACTTATATTTCGTTCATTGCAGTTTCCGAATCTGAACATGTATCTTAATTGCTTAGTTTTTATGTTACATGTGTACTCATTGAGTTGACTTGTATTTAGTTTGTTGTAAAGCAGAAATAAATTAATATTTAATGAGAATTATGTATTTGTGTTCAACGATGCGACGATGTGAAATGCATACATACAACAAATAACTCAATTTCCATTACTTAATAAAAGTATATACTTGTAGTGCAATTTCATTGGAGCCGGGATTTTAAATAATGGCAAAGCATTTTTGATATTTTGATATTTTGAATTTGGGCAATGTTCACTTACCATTTCACAAGCGTGCTTCTCTAATTTATTTTACGTAAACATATATGTATTTTATAATTGTAATTAGTACAAATTAAATGTTTATTTTTATACAAGTTACTGCTCAACTACAACAGCTTTCGATCGATCATAGTAAAAATCGACTCGTAGATAAATTTTTATGGAAATTTTTTATTCATCCTCTTTGTTGCAAGTTCCCATCAGAGGGCGCTACATTGTATTCCTCTATTATAATCTCACACACGGCCATTTGATCTCAAACTAGAAGGAGAATGTACTATGATAACCAGACAAATGACACGCACACAAATATACATATAATTGAAATGCATACTTATGTAGTTAATTAACACTCAGGCACAGAACAAACTGTAGAGTCCGACTGGGGAGGTACGAGCTGTTATATTACAAGCACGCTCTGTGTGGTACTGTGTTGTTATTGGCCATCAGGCGCACGACTTGCTTGTCTCGTCACTTTATATCTTAAAAAAAACCATCCCGTCGACGCTATCTAGCAGAAGCTTTGAGAAGTCGTCTCTTACAAAAAGATCAGTTTATTATCTCTACTTCTATATTAGATCTCTCTCCTTTCGTTTGTCCATCCGTTCCTTCGGGCGATGGACAGTAAAGCAAGAGTGAGTGAGTGTGTCTACAAACACTTATGCACTATAATATCTCCCGCGCAGATAGTTGATCCCTTGTAGATGGCTGCCATGGCCAAAATAGGTTTGGGTTACATCATTTATTAATGTAAATCGGTTAGGATGTAATTTATCATCATCCTCATCATCCTGTTCAGCTCTTTGTAATCTACTGCTGAGGCTTAGGCTTCTCTAATAGCACGCCACTGAGCTCGATCTTCTGCTCTTATTCCCCAATCGATGCTAGCCACTTGATACTGCTAAGAAAACTTTTGTCGGGTTCTGATAGTATAGTATATTGATAGTTAACATATGTAAAGACTTCGTGCGCCGTGTTCGAACAAATTTGCATTCGTAAGGCCACTTTGATTAAGCGATAGCTAGCTAGGGACACGAGCCCCTAACGAGTTAACATTAACCAAGACATTCTCGCACATTCGTAAGAGCCCGAACATCTTTCTCTTTAAGCGTTGAAATTATTATAAACACGACTCGTACTTTTGACAAATGATGTTAATTTATTTGATGGTACAGCGAATCGCTTTAGCTATTTGTTCCTAAAAATGTCACGGTGACCGTTCTTGCACTCTTGCTATCATCATAAACGAACGTGCATTTCTCTGTTTGTATATTTTTTGTATAGTTTGGAATTGGATTTTAGGAGAAACAGTGATGAGATGAGCAAGTCGTGCGCCTGTTGGTAAATGACACGTCCGCCCATAAAAATACAGTGCCACACAGCAATTACGCTGGCTTCATTGCCCTTTAAACCGGTACACAGTAATGCTTACACACTACTGCTTGGCGAAACATTGAAATGTCATTGAATAGGCGGAACCTATTCTATTATCTGGCAAAAATGGTATACTAGTAAAATTGCTACAAATGTGTCGACTTTATTAGTTTATTCTCTAAATACCTACTCAGTATTAAACTTAACATTTTCTCAAATAGATGATGATTTATTTCAGAATACGTTAGGTTTAGTTCATATTTGGATAAGCGTTCAATAATATACAGCTTTCGTACAAAGCGTGTACGATAAAGAAAAAAAATTAACCCGCATTAAGGATTTATAAACGAAGCAGCAATATTATTTCATCAATTGGTAGCATTTTTTCAAAAATCATCAAAGTTTTAACATATCACAATCTCGCTAGCCTAACATTAACTATATTCGGGACGAAGTTTATTTCTGTTTCGCGACGTTAGCCCTCCTTGGCTCTTGTTTAACCCATTAAACGGAGCCCAGGTTCAAGGGCGGTGAGAGTGAGTGATTCTAAATAAATATTTACTTACCGCACGCTTCTGGTGCGATACGGTTACGGGCCAGACTTTGTTCTACGCGCGCTATTTTCGGTTTCAACCATTCCACGTCCACCGCAACGGGTAATAAAATGTTAGTTTTTAACCGACTCCACAAGGAGAAGGTTCCCAATTCGTTTGATATTATAAAATGGAACTATTTATGGAATTTATCGCGTGGATTTTATTTAAATTCCCGACTTTTTTTACGAGATAAAGTGACTAGACGAGCAAGTCGTGCGCCTGATGGTAAGCGTAACAACACAGTATGCTCGTCACCCTAATATATTAAATGGTACTCGTATATCCCTTTGCCCTGTAATTTCTCTCATCGTTCCCCTCAAACCGGAACACAGTAGTGCTTATACACTACTGCTTGGCGGCAGAATATCTGGCAATGCAGTGGTACCGCCCCGTCGGACTATACAAGACTCCTACCACTTAGATACTTCAAACACTAGAGCGTTCGTGGTCACGGGACGGACGTGCGGAGGTCGTTTTGGTCGTCCGATCTAACTTTCATTTCATAATGTCTCAAGTGTTCGCGTAAATAAAAGAAATCTTCTTCATGGTTTTGTTGTTTTGTTGTCGTTTTTTTTTTCTGTATGTTCGTATCATAATGCGTCATCTCTGGTCAACTAATCTTGATGATTCTATATTGATAATCTCTTTTAAATATAATTAAAAAAGTTGTCGCCAGCAGTATTTCCGGACCGATACGACTAAAGGGCCTTCAAGAAGAGAGCCTTAAAGGACGGGGCAACGCATTTGCGAGTCCCTAGATGTTCCGAATGTCCATGGGCAGCGGTGATCACTTACCATCAGGTGAGCCGCTTGCTCGTTTGCCTCCTACTCCATAAAAAATGATGTTTTATTTATCCAAATGAAAGATGTAAAACTGAATGCATATGCATATTATTATAATTCACTCTAATTACCACTCATTTACGACAACGTTGGGACTAATTGAATGAATATGTGTATAATGGACAATTTTCTTACCTTGAATGGTTTATTGCAAGATTGGTCGTACAGAATCTTTACGAAACAATAGTATAAATAATTTGGTATAACGGGAGGACCTTTTACAGCCTGTTTTAGGAAATATCACAATATTGCCAATAATTCTACAGTCTAGTAGTAACGTGCAACTCGAACCCCATAGTTTAGTACTGTTAAGTGAAAGACTGTCGCTTAAAACCAACCACTATAATCTTGTCACTTGTATTTTAAAAATATATAATTGGTCTAATATTAAGTCAGTTATACTCTAATATTAATTCAAAGTAGTTGAAAAGCCACTTGTGTGTTGCTTAAATTAAATCGCTGATTCCAAATCCAAAGATATTGTAAAAAATAACAGTTAGCTGTACAGTTGAACAATATGATACACAAATTATTATCTAGGGGACAATTGTGTCATCTAGAGTTTATAGGCGTTATAATAAAGGTTAGTTGCCCCGTAAGAGGGCGAAGACCTGACCGACCTTTTTATATTTCGATAGGTTCTTGTGCTAAATACGATCAGAAAGAACACCACTGTTAAAGTAAACCGAATCGTTTACAGTTCGCTGTTTGTAAATCGTATCTGTATACTTCATATTTATAATTTAATAAATTTCATACAGTGCTTCGACTGTTTGGATCGAGGTGATTATTCATCGGAGTTTATTATTTCTATAAAGCGAGCGCGAAGCGATCGAATCAATATCGATTTTTGAACCGAGATTTTCTGTTTTGGCTCGTAAATAAAAATAATAATAATAATAATAAACTTTATTTACTTCAGAATGCTTTGCGTTACATAAATTAGTAGTTAGTCTTCTTTTAAGCAAACAGTGCCTGTATTAGGGGACTCTGCTCTAAGCTGTGCTAAAAATGAACCTATGGTTTAACAAGTATATATATTTTCAAGTACTCGTAACTGCTCTATGGTATTTCCAAAAAGGAGATTAATGCACTAGACATTTCCCGTGGCTTCACTCGAAGGGGTTTTAGAATTCTAAACACTTTTTTCGTTTCAAATAAATTTTCGAGATAAAAAGCAGCCTATGTGCGATTTGCTATTCCATAACTGCAACCACTATTAGATCTAATATTAATTGTTTAGATTTCGAAGTAGTAGATATTCTGCTGCCATGCAGTAATGCGTAACCACTACTGTATTCCGGTTTGAAGGGCAATGATGCCAGTGCAATTACGAAGCAAAGAGTCATACCATCTTATATCTCTGGATATCGAGCGCAGCAGAAAGCCAAGCACGCTCAGTGTGGTACTGCTTTATGGTGATTTCAAAATAGAGAGACATTTCCCGCGGTTTCGCAAGGATTCTCAATTAGGATCACTTTTTTGGTTTCATAAAAATTTTCGGGTTAAAAATTAGTCTATGACATACTCTTTCTGTTCCATAAACTATTTGAATAAGAACATTCAAGCAATCTACTGCTTCGTAGCAGCGTAAAATACACTATCAGATTTCTAATATAAATGTGGAAGAAAGAATTACGACGTTTAACTTTCTGTGATAAAATTGATAAGTACCTCTGTCCGAAAAATAAGAAATATTGACGCTACTCGTATTTCTCATTTATCAGGCAAAGGTATGTATTAAACAAAGTTGTATTACATCTATCTAATTTTTTTGTACACCAATAGATACTCGTACATGTTTCTAATATTTTCATTATAGATATTTTTTTTAAGTGAGACTCTTCAAGTGGTAGGACTCTTGCAGAGTCCGACTGGGGAGATACCACTGTATTGCCAGATATTCTATCGCCAAGCAGCAATGTGTAAGCACTATTGTGTTCCGCTTTGAAGGGCAATGATGCCAGCGAAATTACAGGGCAAAGAGTTAGACCATCTAATATCTCTAGGTGACGAGCGCAGCACAGAATACACGGTCTGTGTGGTACTGTATTGTAATAGGCGGGTGTGAAGTACTATCAGACGCACGACTTGCTCGTCTCTTCACTTTATCACATAAAAAAAAAAGATTTTTAAGAAATATGTCTTTGATTAACTTTATGCGAAAAAAATGTTCACTATCTCTGCCCGATAAATCTAAACGTAAGCCGCGGCTAGTTCCAGCAGTCACATTCGCCGCCCATTCATCCGACCACAATGCCACCGTTCAATCGGTTCCAAATCGGATGTTCTGGAACGCGTCCAAACGGGATTAATATCTCTCCCACATATTTGTGACGGCAGATACTCGTTACTGACATGAATAACGCTGAACGATTGGATCGCTCCTTGTATTAGGGTTTAGAGGACGTCTATACTCCTCAGCTGATGCCCTGGAGTTTTTTTTGACGTCATAAAGTAACGAAACGAGCAAGTCGTGCGCCTGGTGGTAAGCGTAACGAATGCCCATAACAACACAGTACAGAGCGTGATTGGCTCTGTGCTGCCCTCGTCACCCAGAGATATTAGATGGTCTATCTCTTTGCCCTATTTTTTTGTGAATAGTTATATTTTTTTCGGGGTAAGGTGATGAGACGAGAAATGCACCCCTGATGGTAAGCGACACGCTTGCCCATAACGACAGTGAAAAGCTTGACTCTGTATTACGCTTGTCACGCAGAGATGTTAAATAGTCCATCGTCTCGCCCAGTGAGAACGCTGGCAATATGGACCTTCAAACCGATACACATTACTGTTTGCCAATAGAATACTCTATAAGAGTCCTAAACGAACAAGCGGCTTACCTGATGTCGAGTGATTTCGGCAATCGTTGAATGTTATTGTTGAATACATTATATTTTCAAAAAAAACTTTGAGTAGGTAAACTCGGAGAACTTCACACACTATACAAATTATACTATTTATGCAAATGTTTATCTGTGTTCTTATACATTTTATATTATGTTTCTACTGCAAATAAAATTTTAGATATTTTTGTTCTTCTTCCCTTAAAAGTTTAATTAATAATAATTGCTGCCCTTCTTGTAAGATAATATTATCTTGAGTTGTAAGGCCTTTGACCACACATATATTATGATGTACGCCCAGATTAGAAACGATACGAAACAAACGACCTATGCCTACCACACTCAACTTAGTCCCGCGTGGGAAATGAACTCACGACCCACGGCAATGAAATCAATAACGTAGAAACTGCGCCAAACGAGTTATCGATCTTCTATGAGACTGTCATACTTCCTGCAACAGCGGAAGATACTTTGTTGCTCTAATAAAGATTATTAGATAAAAGTTGAGAACAATAACGTAGATTAAAAGAATGTGTCTCTCAGGACACATATTATCTTGTTACATTGCAAATGTATGTTGGTTGCTATCTTATGTATCACTATATAGATAGTGATACATAACGGCAAGTAATACATATAGATGTATTACTTGCCGTCTCACGAAATATATCCACAATAAAAAGTATATCGACAGACCAATAAACACTTTGTGATTTACAATATTGGTGAAGACTAGGTTTTGCATACAACTTCGCCTCCATATTTTTATTTCAGTTTTCGCGTTCTATCAATTTTTTCCGGGATAAAATATAATCATGTAGTGATGATTATTTTTTCAGAGAGTGCTCTGTCCTAACATCATATCCATCCTCCGTCGGTGCGGGAATTTTCATACTTATTCTAAGTACGAAATTATATTTATAATTGTGTGGTTAAATAAGAAATAAAAAATATATAATTGTGTGGTTTCTATACTCGTACAATAAAAGTATTTACAAATTTTAGTGCATTTTATTATAATTTCTGACGTTTCAAACATTTTACAGCGTTCATAATCACCCGTGACCATTTATTAATGTCAATTATTCACGTTAATAAAACAAATGAGTTTGGAATCTAGTCTTCAATCCTTCAACCTCTAGTGAAGATTTCTCTAAAGATCCTTAGAATATACAGTTCCACAAGCTTATATGAAACCGCAAGTAAATTCACGTCAGCTCTCACTAGTCCCGACCCAACAATATTGGATACAAGTTTCTACTAAACCATCGCGGCATCGTATCGCGAACAGAATCCGAGCTACCGACATGGCAGGGCGTTACAGGCGCGGTGTTTTCGTTGTAAAACGATCCTCGCCTGTAAGTCGATACGTGTTGTTTATTAGAAAAACAGGGGACGTGCAACGTACCGACGTCGGTCGGCGAGCTGTGTGCATTTTCATGGAAATGGCTGCTAGACTATTTAATGGATACCTTCGCTTGCCTTCACGTGAACCGACGGGAACGTTGATTC
Organism: Eurytides dolicaon deicoon; assembly: GCA_018247635.1. Taxonomy (NCBI): domain Eukaryota; kingdom Metazoa; phylum Arthropoda; class Insecta; order Lepidoptera; family Papilionidae; genus Eurytides; species Eurytides dolicaon. Next base: position 14,226 of record DWGO01000120.1, read on the forward strand.
GAATGCATCGGTAATCGATAACGGTAGCTTCGCCGTTTTAATGCAAAAGAGGTTTAAGCCTTAAGGACCTTTCGAAGGTTCTGGAAGGAAACTTGAGCCTCTGAAAAACTCTTCAATGCTCTGATGATGATAACGGTAGTATGCGAATAGATTGAATCAGACCGTGTTTTTTAATTATTTGACAGTCATACAATAACGATGGCATGCGATGACTTAAGTTTATTGATGTTTCTAGATGTAGGTAGGTGGTAGGTATTTGTTGATAAAGTCCGTTTGGGGAGATAACACCGTAAGTAAAAACGAAGTAAAATATTTATTAAATTTAAATTAATTCTACCGCCAAGCAGTACATTACTACTACTAAGTTTTGTTTTCCGTTTTAAAGGGAAATGTTGCCAGCATAACTATTAGGTATAGAGATAAAATATCTTAAATCTCCGGGTCACGCGAACAGTGCAACACCAAGTTCAGGCGCACGACTTGTTCGTCTCGTCACTCTAAAAAATACTCCAACACTACTGAAAAAACTACACATATATTGGTGATAAGTTATGCATTCACCGCCGTTCTCATGGCCCACACTTGTCAGCAGAATCACCTTTGCACTTAAAATATCAGACGCATTAAAAAATCGCCGCGCTCCTTACGCCGTTTTTTGTGCAACTTGACACCGATGTCTTTTTTAAAGTAAATAAACAAGGGAGCTGCAAAAAAGGGGCAGCGCTGCGATAAATCTGCGGAACGGATATGGACGTGCGAAAGAAGTGGAGACGATAAACACACTTAAAATTTCACAAACGTTATGTTTTATTTACCGCCTATTTATATCTGAAACTTAAATTTTATATTCACTGGAATTATACATTCTTTATTTTCATTTTGAATCATAATTTATTTTATTTTAAACATAACAGAGGAGCATCACTCGCTCTTCTGTTCATGTGTCTCATGATGGTAATCGAAGGCACGCTTATAGGCAGCAACAATACTTCTTTGTTTTTTTTTTATGTGATAAAGTGACGAAACGAGCAGGTCGTACGCCTGATGGTAATCGTCACGGCTGCCCATAACAACACAGTACCACAC
>DWGO01000121.1:0-15308 GCA_018247635.1 Eurytides dolicaon deicoon
ACGTGATATCATTCTTTGAGCACACAAATCTAATATCCATGTCAAAGAACACAAAAGGCAACAGCGTAATTAATTTTGTTATGTTTCGCCTTATTTATGCTAAAAGTAAATATTGATTAATAAATGATCTATACAAAATGTAAATATCTAGAAGCCAAGTGCTCAATCTAGTTACGAGTCAACCCATCAGGTGATGTTCAAGAGTACTTATGAATATTTGTTGTTTGAATAGAGCCCCTTCGATAATTAATAAAGTCCTTGTCGTTGATTTGATATAAAACCATGCTTTCCTATGAGAAATTATTTGTACTGTCTGAGGGCGTTCTTCATAACTTTATTGAGTGCGCTATATAAGTCATCTTTCTCTTCATTCTTAGACGTAATAGTAAGAGCATAACACTGCACAACGGTGATTCTATGAACTCTAGATTGAGAGCATAGTTATGATCCGCTCTTAGATCGATTTCCAATCTAAGAAGCCGTTCTTTGCATCTGCTGAAAGAGGAAATCCTCTCGCGAGTAAAAGAATGTTAAGCCTCTGGATGTTCTCAGTTCTCCCAAACCATTTCTGCACACTTCACTAAGATCAAGAATATGGAGGTTGTGCCTGAGCATATCGGTTTCCACCTAGGTCAGCCTGTTGTTGTCGCATTATGTTCGCGCCTTCCAAAAGGCTATGCGTGTCCTTGTTTTCATAGCAAAAGTCATCGGTAATTCATCGGTCCAGTTTTGCTCTGTATTCGTTTCATTTCGTCAAGATTAACACATTGAGCTGTACTTCTGCTGACGGGGCTGCCGCCTGGGAGCCTACACATCAGCGTGGTTTAATTCGGTTATCCTCCCTAGTGCTCCGGTTTTGTTTTAAGGCGCAGAATGTTCGCCTAAATCACTGCATCCGTTAGGGACGACTGCACGAACTGAGGTGAGGTCACGAGGCTGGTCAACATTATTCGGTCCCAGGGTGGACGACGGGGACGTGGATAACTCGGAATGGCTGAGGTTTTACTCAAAACTCAGCTCCCATAACTAGCACAGCAGAGGGATATTCGACATTTAGATGGGAACTCTGCTACACTAGATAAGACTCCCACTGAGACCTAAACCTCAACTCCCCAAATACCGTACCCCAATCATAGATAATATACATAAAATATATTTTATTATTAAAGTATGAACTTATACTTTTCTGTTTCACACTATCAGAACCAAATAACGATAAAGTTTACTAATATCGGTTATTTTCCAATTTAAATAAAGTAAGTTTAAAATTAATTAAGTTCATTAAAGTAAATAAGTTTGTTTTAGAACTATTTTTAGGTGAATGCTATTTTAAAATAAGACCAAACTCATTCCACTTTTGTTGACAGTTTAAGCAACGAGCTACCAGTGATCTTCAGCTACGTATTGTGAACAGTTGTCAGAAGGTGTAAAAAGTAAGCTAAAAAATGAACCGATTATCGGAGCCATTTATTTAGATTCTGGTGAAATTAAGACATTTTAGAGTACTGACTGTGACATTTTACAGTACTGTGACTGGCTGACACTGATTGGGCATTTGTGTGGCAGTTATAGTGACAAATAAATGATGGAATATCATCACTTCACCTCACTGATTTGTGTTGTATTACTTTGACTAATCAGTGAACGCAACCAATGGTGTTTTTAACTCGGTAGTGAAATATGTATGTCGTTAGATTAAAATGATTTATTTACACGTTTTGTTTTTCTTATTCAATAAAAATGCCTTGAATTAATTTAAGTACTATATATAACGGGAATTACTGACTAATGCTAAACATGTTAATGCTTTATTTTACCTCAGCGTAACGTATAGTCAACATGCCCAAAATAACATAGTACCACACAGAACATGCTTAGCTCTGCGCTGTGCTCATCACCAAGTAATTTAGAATGTTAATTGGACTGGTGTCGTTGCCTTTCTACTGGTAATTCAGTGTTACTACCCCGGACAGCCATTGTAAAAGAGTAACCACTTACAAAAATTAATACAATAAGTTACGTTACTTAATTTTTTAAGACTAAAGTTGTAGATTAGGACGTGGTTACGGCGCTTTGGATAAGTGTAAGCAAACGTTTAATCGACTTTCGCCGCATTTTGTCACCTGTTTACCTAAGATGTAAACTTTAAGTTAATAATAAAATGATAAGAAATATTTTGATCATATCGTGACATTAGATCTTTCAGATAATTGCGATATTGAGCGTCGATACAGGATTTCGCCAATAAAAAATAATATTCTGAACCGCAGTTATGCTTGATGTTGAAGTTAAAATAATACTCTTTTAACTTACTGACACACAACGACCTTTTACATAACAATTATTTTATTGTGTTATTGGGGCTGCTACGCTTCATCTAATAATGCAGTAAAATGTCTTCCTCAATGCCGGAGAGATTGTCCTAAGCAAAAATTCTGGGTAAAGCGGTTTGAATTGTAAGGTAGTATTAGTATTTTATACTATTTCTTTTAATTATATTTTTTTTAGCCGTGTTAGCTGTGTCCGGGCGCTGACGTTTTTATACAATATACTCGAGCAACCTTACTTCAAACCCCGGTGCCAACACCAATGAATTTGGTAATTTGTAATTAACTATTTTAAGTGCTGATTTGCCACGTGTGTGGAAAACATCGTGAGGTAACCTGCATGTGTAAGAATTCAAACAAAAAATGTTAGATGAAGAAATCAAAAAAAATGATGATGTGAAGTCCGCCAACTCGTACTGGGGCAGCGTGGTGGTCTATGCCTTTATAACCTTTGTACAGAGGAGGTCTGTGCCCGGCAGTGGGACGGATATAGGCTGTTGCTTACTTTTTTTTCTAAATGAAAGGAACGCTACGTACGCCTGATGGTATACGACAAGCCTGCCCATAAGAACACACTACCAGGCAAAACTTGCTAGACTATGTGCTGTGCTCGTCACCCAAAGATTCTGTGCCTAATAATTACACTAGCATTATTACCCTCCAAAGCGGAACACAGCAGGGCTTACGCACTACTGTTTGCATGAATAACTGGCAATGCAGTGGTGCCACCCCAGACAGACTCTGGAAAAAAATCCTACCACTTATTTATTATAAAAAATTATATATCAAATCAAATCAAAATATCTTTATTCCAATACGCCTATATTTGCACTTTCGAAACGTCACTTTTACATGTAAGTTCGTGAGGAAGCTACCACCGGCTCGTAATGCAGTTCTGCTGAAAAGACCCGGCAAGAAACTCAACTCTTTTAAAATATTGTTATAATGTTTAATTGTACAATCGAATTTGCTTTTTGTAACAAAATATTTTTAATTTTAGTTTTAAAAGGTCCAAGTGGGAGATTCAAGACATCTTGTGGAATCTTATTATAAACGCGTAGACTCAGACCCAAGAAGGATTTGTATACCTTTTGGAGACGAAATCTAGGTGTAAAAAGCTTATTTTTATTTCTTATATTTAACATTTGCTTGTCGCTGTTTTTATTTATATAGCTGCATCATGAAATGCTTTTATTTTAATTGAAGGTATTTTAAAGTTCAATGATCTAATTATTTAAGAGGATGAGTTTCGGCACCAGCTGATGTTAAGAAATAAACATAAAAATACTTATTTTATTAAGAAGAATAATATATATTGAAGAAAATGCGAGAGGTTACACGTTATACCATTGGACAGTTGTACGAAATCAAAAAGTACAAAGTGTTATTATAGAATTTTGGAGAGAATATTTAGGTTGTCATTTTTATTATCATCTAATAGTAATTAGACATTACATTTATTTATTATGTCTCTAAGGTGTCTGTTGTAATATGAATTAGAAAAATATATAACAACAACATAACTTAAATTATGTAAGACATGAGTTTTAAAACAGGATTTTTTATGTTATCGAAAGATTTAATGACCCAAAAATTTACAACATTTACCAGCTCCACCTAAAAGGTTTATTGTGAAAACCAAAACTTCAAATATAACTATTGAAGCAAAAAAATGGTAATGGGTAAGTATTGAAAAAGTCACTTCAGAACACGTGTCTTTATATCTTTCAACTGTATAAAGAAAGCAAACAATCCATAGTTAAACATTGATTTAGGATATTAATATTACCTTTATATTGTTTTCTTTTTTATGAGTTTATATTCTTAACCTTAAGCTTTTATATCAGTTTAACTGTCACAAATGACCTGAATATGTCTCCAACCGCTTTAATGTAAAAAAGAGAAAGCTACGTCAGAAACTTCTTTGAGCTATAAATTTCTCTTTTGAACACGAGTTGCTGACGTGTCTTTGTGAAATCACAAGGTTTAAGTACTGTTTAGAAGTGGCTGCGAAAATTTACCAAAGAATTAGTAAGATCGTGTTTATGTGACTCATATCTTCATGCTAAGCAAACAAAAATAAAATATTATTTTTATAACAAATAAATAACTTTATAGTTGGACAAATGAATTAAATAAAAAAAAATGATTATTCTATTAATAGGGTGTATCAGGGATAGACAAGAGTTTAATTCGGTCATTATTTTTTAATAATTAAATATTCAAAATAAGATTATAAACTTCGTAACATATTTATTTTATAAGGTTCGATTCGGGTGTGTAATCAAACGATCATACCCTATGACATTAAATTTATATTACTCTCAGTATCAATAGTGAATTAAACTTGTACTAATTATATGCACACAGTTACACACATATATAATAATACATACCATACGCCCTTACAAAAATAGAAATAAATCGAATTACATCTGTATCTTTAAAAAACGTGGTACAATCTTGTTTTTGTTATGTATAACAATTTTTTTATTATTTTATAAAATGTTAACATTTGGTTCCAGATCTTCTATTTCTTTATATGGACCAGAATAAATATCGCTAAATTTATTACCAACTTCAATTTTTACTCAAGTCGTCCTTCTACAGGATTTAAATACTCATCAAATTTACGTTTCTGTTTTTCAATTCAATTCGTTTATGTTAAATTTATAAATACCCGACGTTTCAAACACTTTACAGTGTTCGTGGTCACGCGACGGACTACATGTGTTAGATGGCCAATGTCAATCCCGGTTACCTACATTTCAAAACTATTAATTATTGGCCCGATCTACGCAGAAAGAGCTCACTGTAACTTTATAAGTTGCACTGGTGGTATGCTTGAGTCTTGTTTTATTTTATTTTGTTAATTATAGTATAGTAGCTGGTGGTAGAGCCCAGCCATCCTCTCTATTGAAATTTGGATGTTTTTTTTAAATTTCAATAGCCTCACGAATCATCCTAGGAATTAATCGGTGTTCTTTTGCAAGGATTAGTGGTTTATCAATTCCTATGTAGTGTTGAACTACTTTATTATGTCAAGTATTCGCGTAAAAAGAAGAAATAATTAAATTTTGTCTGACTTCAATCAGTCCTTTTTTCAGCCTAAACTTTAAAACTAACCTGTAACTTTACACATTATTTATAGAATCAATAACACTACAATTTTGCAAACTAGAAGGTATATTACAATTTTTTCCAAAAACAAGTTCACTCAAAGTAATATCTCTAGTTCCGGCTATTTTCACCACAATTTGGTGCAACTCATCCTTAACATTTGTTTGAAATTGCCATTGAAGAATTTGTTTTAAATTGAAAGATTAATAAAAACGTAATTTATTTTCGGTTGCATGTAAAAACTTATCATTTTTAATAAAAAAAATTTGATGTACACTAAGAAACGAACAATCGTTATTACTAGCAATTTGGTTCATTTTCGCAACTGATTACAAGTCATTGATCTTCGTTAAATAAAACGAGTTTCATAATATCCTTTCGAAGTTAAATTACTCTTTTAATGTTTAATCGGTCAGCTTTTAATCCTTGCGTTTAACTTTTCTTATTAAATGAGAATTTGACTTTTTTATTACTTATACAAAAATGAAAAACATCTTTTTTTTCGTAATTATGTAGATCTTAGAAATGACATATCAAAAAAAGCCTTTGACAAAAGAGACAACACCTAGAGTAGAAGAAATGTCGTAATATACAAGCGGTATCAAGAGCCCACATTTCTGCTGTGAATATCCACACGGAGACTCAGTTGATCATGAAACTAGCATTAATTTATTGTCAAATAATTCAATTTTTTGTATGAAGGCAAAGAAAATTATTTATCCTTTGGTTATCTGCCCGAAAGTCCACGATTTTCCGTCACTTTTTGTTAATTTTGCTACCCATCTTTATTTTAGTTTTGCAGTTCGTATACTCACGTCCTCGATTTTTACCAATTATTTAATTATATTCAATTAGACAGATCTTTTGATTTCTTTGGCAGATGCCTAATGTGACACATTCCATTGCTCTCAAAATTTGGCAATGTAAGTCAGAATGACCAGCAAACAACGGTTAAAGAAAGAACAAGGTGCTCTTCTGGGCAGAGTAGGACTTTAAAGTTTTTTATCGTGATAGTACTTTGCTGTCAGCACTAATGTTCATAGATTTTTTTATTACATAAAGTGACGAGACAAGCAAGTCGTACGTCAGATGGTAAGCGACACGTCTACACATAATAAGATAGTACCCTACAGAACTTTCTTGTCCCTGCGCTGCGCTCGTCCAGAAATTCTTCCATCTCTGTGCTAATCTTCTTGTGTAATTACGCTGGCATTATTGCCCTACAACCCACACACAGCAGTGTTTACAAACTTCAGTTTGGCGGTTGAATTTATAGCAATGAAGTAATGCCGGTCGACCCTTAAAGTTAAAAATACAATTGTGTGCATTTACACCACTGAGAAAATGCAATTGAAATTAAGAGAAATTAAAACATTTTACATGCTTTCGTGGTGAAACATTTACCTTTTTGACATAAATACTGTTTTACTATATTTTGACTTAAGCCACTGTACAGTGTATCTGTCATAATTACAATACAGCATTAAATGGGTTGTTTATCAACACCGAAGCAAATTGTTTTTTTTTTCATTAATTAAGACAAACCAAAAAATAACTATATATTAAAATTATAAACTGTTTTTTTGGTAAAGTTCTTAATGTATAATAATTAATTGACAAATGTAGTATAGATTTGCTTTGCTTTACTGATATTTGGTTAACTGACAAAGCATTAAATTCAATAAAAAAAGTCAACAGGCATTAATTCCAACCTATAAACCTGAGCATCTCCAGTCGTGATAAGAGAAGCACTAGTTGCTTAAAGAGATTTCAATACAAAGGTGGGCAACACTAAAAACCAATCTCGCCTGCAGCACATAAGGTGTGGGTACTCGCAATGACAGAGGCAACCTTCTTATTCAAATTGCCGCTGATAATCAACTCACCATAATGAACATCGTTTTTAAACACTACTCATAGACGTAACTCCATTATATACGTTATCTCAGAAGAGCCATAACAATCATAAGAATAGATGGAGGAGTTCAATTTTTGACGCGATTTCCCCGGAGCTAGCTGCCTTTCTAATCATGAATAATAGACATTATGTCTTATCGTTTTAATTGAGAGTGATGATTTAATGCTAATGAATAAGTCCATCATAAAGTAAAATCGTGTTGAATACAGTTTATAATTTCAATATTATGGTACCGGATGCCTCAGTCAACTCGCCAGAGATGTAAAACGCCAGAGAGAATAGCACGACGATCTGCCACGAGTAAAATTTTCACTCAGCACGCAAGCTCGCAGTTAGCATGCTCATTAATAGTAATGGTTAAACGAAATAACTTCCTCAAGATCAGTTAATCTGCCTTCGGACACAAAAGTTAGGGCAGGAAATTATATTTAATGTTTATTTATATTTGAAGAAAACTGAAATTAGAATTTTAAATACTAACTGATTTTTTTTGTTGTCTCATAAACTTGTACAAACATTAAATCCTTATCACCGGCTCCCGCACTAGGTAAATTCTATATCGATTTACAATTTTATATTTTGTCCAGTTTACATTTTTTGTTTCCCTTAGAAAAATAATTTTTTAAACAATTACTTTATAAACACAAAACTAATCTGACCAATTTAACAATATACGAGGATACATATATCATAAATATTTAGGGTTTTTACGAAGTTTTTTATACAAAGGATATTATTGTGTGTATTATGATAGTGAGCGTGTAAGCATGCGTGCCTGTGTATGTGTGTGTTTTCACACGTACATTTGTGTGAGATAGGTATGTGTGTGCTTGTGAGATTGCGTGCGTGCGTATGTGAGTGTGTGGGTTTTGGGTGCGGGTTGGAAATAGGCATGCCTATGAGATTATTTTGGTGAGCGCGGTTTATGTGTATGAGAGCGTAAGCAACTAGTTACGAATCAGGTTTTTGGCTTGTTGAGTCGATTTGTGTATGATTTTACACTTTTGCACTATTTTATTAAAAATGAATTGTTGTATGAAGGATGGATAGCGGCATGCACAACTGCTTTTCACTTCAGGCCTCGGGGATTCTAAAAATACGCTTTTTGAAGAGTGAGACGCACTATGTACATGCAAGGATGCTTTTAATATGTAAAGTTGTCTGACATTCAAGACTTCAGCTTCACTATATAGTGCTGAAGTGGGATATCTGAAAGGATTATTCAACATAACTTACAGTAATGTTCTCTGTGACCTTTCTAGCTGCAGCACTTTACACAGTAATGTGTAATGTAAACCGCTCTAAGAGTTTTTCGAATTTAACGTAATACCGTTAAATATAAGCTAGACTAAAGAATATTTTGCTGGTACTTAGGTAAAAACTCCTTCTTGATCTATTTATTAAATATAATTCATATAATTATTGTAATCTTTAGATATACATTTCGATTTATAAATCAAAAGCATATTATCTACAAATCCAGTCTAACCTCCACGATGAACTGTCATCAGTCGTAGTTTTTTTACCAATATCAATTAATACTCTGCATTCTGTTTTAGCATTCAAACTGTTTGAAACATGAAATACATTGACGTAGGTTTCACTGAGATAAGAAAGTTCTTTTACCACTGGGATATTTTGTTATAGCATTTATCTAAATGGATAGAAGTATCTACGTCTATCCTTAAATTTTTATTCAGTTTCTTGATAAGGACAAAACTTATGGATTGACATCTCTTAAATTAAAAAACTAAGCATCGGCCTAATCGTTTCATAAAAATGTATTCATATTTAATGATTGTATTGATTTCCATAGTAGTAATATTATTTCATAGTTTAGCACGGCCTACGAGTGACGATTGTAAATTGTTATTTTTCGAATACGTTATGTATGTTTACAACATTTTATATATTTATATATAAACCGCACCCCAAAACAGACCGGCTTTCCTCTATTGTTTCGATCGCTGATTAATTTTTGGCGTCTTCTAAATAGACTTCTTTATACGGCTATTGGACCGCGCTATGCATACTCAAATGGATGTCAAAATGTTAGGAGATGCTCCTAAAGGTCCCAAGAGGATTGTAACAGATAAAGACACAGGCCCACTAATATTAACATCTGAGTTACAGCAAGGTTTAAGAACGACCAAAACTGGAAGATCACTTGGCTCAGATAATGTACCTCTTGAAGTGCTAAAACTTTTAGAGGAAAACTACATGCGCACCATAATTAAATGTTTTTAACCTGGCTTATAACTCCGGTACTCCACTAGAAGACTGGCTGCGATCAACATTTGTCACATTGCGAAAATAACCGATCGCCAAAAAGTGTACTTAAAGAATTCCTTGCGATAATTCTGAAAAGGATACGACCTAAATGCGACGGACAGTTAGAAGAGAGTCAATTTAGGTTTTGAGCCGGTATGAGCGCTCAAGAGGCGCTATTTGCGTTTAACATTCTTGTACAAAGATTCAGAGATTTGCAGACTAGCGTCATCTTGTGCTACATTAATTGCGAAATATCTTTCGAACGCGTCAACAACACATTCTTCTTGAACGCTTTATGAACGTTGGTTTGGATAGTATGGATTTAAACATCATTTGTAACTTGTACTGGAACCAAAAGACAAATGTTGGGGTGGAAAATGCGGAGACCAGTGAAGTAGAGATCTGTCGTAGAGTGATACAAGGATGTATCATATCACCTATGTTTTTCAATTTGTACTCGGAAGCGATAACTCTAGAAGCGCTGGAGGGAGTGGAAGTCGGAGTCAAGGTAAATGACAAGGTTATTAATAAACTAAGATATGCCGATGACAAGGTATTTGTAGCTTCCTCAGAACATAATACGCAAATGATATTAGACTGGGTTTATGAGTGCAGCTTGGGAACGGGGTTGGACAATATTGCCAAAACCAAGTATATGGTAGTATAGGGAGACCTAAACCTAAAAATCAAGGTAGCGGGTGTAGATTTTAAAGGTGTGCGGATGTACAAATTCTTAGGGGCCTGGTTAAATAAAAAATGGGACAGTGAGTATTTGCACCCGCATTTAAATTGTGCGAGCAGTTTTAAAAAGAATAGAGGTTTTGTGCTGCCGCAATCTATGTATCAAGCTCAGAGTAGGGATACCTCATTGTTATATCTGGCCTGTGGTATTTTACAGGAACTTATATAGGAATTAGTGATCATTATTTCCAATATGTTATCAATAAGATAACTTGTATGTGTGTGTTGTAAGTTGGATCACTATACGGTACTTGTGTGATCCACTAATAGTTAATCTGAGTGTAGATGTAATTTGTATCCGAACTTTCAGCTTTGTTAAAGGTAATGTCGAAATCAACATGACTGTATGCCAAGAATAGCAGTAGCAATTAAAAAGCCATAAAAGAAAATTATGCGTTTTTGGTTTGTTTTACTTGTGAGAGTGAAATGGTGTTAATAATATGTTTTATATATTCAATATTCAGTAAACTTAGTCATACAATACAGGTATATAAAACATATAATAATGTTATCCATAACGAAGTCAAGGTATAAATATTTGTTTAATTTATGTATTTTCTGAAAAATTAGTTGTGCATAAACGTCATTAAAATTCACTTTAAACTACGGTATTTTTTAAATAACTACAAATACCCATAGTCCACATTTTATTAATAGATATGAATTTACAAACATTATTTATATAATCTATACTACGAGGTTTTTGAGTACAGTATTTCAGTAAATATTAGGAATCTTCTTCGCTTTTGTTTTCTTTCATGGCTTTCAATACTCGTTTAAACTTACGTATGTAATGAATATACTCAATACTATATTGAGAACGAGTCCCTAAAACAGCAGCTCACACCACAAACTCTCCATCTACATATAATAAACGAAGTGTTTTCATACACTGTTAATGTATTTTATACAGGTTTTGTGGTTTTTGTCACACACTCGACATTTATATAGCTATTAATCAACTTTCAAAAGCCGTCTTCTGCACATATTTGAATATAAATTGAAATCATGTAAATTAATAGTTGACTATGAATATTATAAATTTATTTTTATATAATTTATGATTCAGGCAATAACATCACAGATACGGCATTAATATAGCGGGTTCATATATTACGAGTCGTTTTACCATCAAGCGTATTTAGTAAATAACTTAATACAAAATAACAATAAATACGTGTGCATAATAAGCACATTTTTCATCTTCAATTTTACGTTGGTTAAAGTGAGTACAAATTCGAATTGAGTGGAATATACTGCAGTCAAATAATTATATTATCAGGATCTGAATCAGAGGTTCCAAAACTTTTTTTCTCAAAGACACGTCCCAAAATATAATTAAAATTAAACGTTAATAATGTTACGTTACTTCTGTAATGACAGCAAAATATCAATATTTGGCTTCAGTTTTGTTAGAAATAGCCGCAAATCCCCCCGTTTTGTGACATTCAATCTGCTCCTTTTTTTGTTAAAAGTTTAACCTTATGACGATACTAAAACTTTTTTCGATAAGGTTTCTTTCTTTTTCAACGGAATCTCTATCAAAGCCTTTCACCCAATTCCCCACAGTCAGAATATTTTTCGGATATTTCTGCTTGCAGCCAAAAAGTTTAATATCCTCTTATAAATTTCACCTTCAGCTCCTCACTAGTCTATCATAAGCTCCTCTTGAAATATCACTCTTTCCACTTCCGTTTCATTAAATGGATTTATGGTCCATGATGTTACTTCCATCGTCAGAATATTGTCAAATCTAATTTTGAAATCATCTTACACGGTACTTAATTGTTGAACGTACTCGTTCGTCTGAACATCTCCACAAAGACTTTCTATCAAAGACACAAGTTTGAAAGCTGGGAAAATTCGCGCCGACTAATATTTTACTTCATAAATTTTTAATTTCCAAGAAAATTCCTCTTTATTTGTATTAAATTGAGGCTATCCCCTTGTAATTGTAAGTAATTGTTGTAATTGTAGGTACGCTATTGTACGTTATTCCGGAAGAAAATTGTTATTAGCATTCGTGTTTTCGATCTTAAAGTGAAAAAAGAACGTTTGTTACGATGTAAATAACCAAATAAGTTAAACTTCGATGAAGTGAAATAAAATAGGTCACTCAAAACAAAAACGAACGCCTCAAAATCCGTCCAGGGCTCCAGTGAGCAGTGGAGGCACAATTATCACACTTGAGCTAGAGCCGCGGGCGATCCCGCTTCAATGCGCTGTCCATTCAGAACTCTCGACAATTTCTGTATTAAAACTGAATCCAGAAATATATATAACTTGAGAATTACGATTATATGCGTTATATGAGTAATTTGTTTTAGACATATCCATTTTCTCAATTTGATTACATGGCAGATTCTTTTACGAGTGTATAAAATCCAAAACTTTTTATACAGTTTACATGAACACGGATAATGCGGGAATTAATAAATCTGGCTTACAGATTTTATCACAGTTTTATTTCATTTTAAACTCCTAATATTTCAAACACTGTACATCGTTTATGGTAACGAGACGGGCATAGTTAATAAACGCTATAGATTGTTAATTCACGACAAAATTTTTAAACTAATTCTACTTTATAATAAACTTATTACATTACTTATTACTTATTATAAACTTATACTTTATAATAACGTATATTATTCCCGTAAAAGAAAGACATCATTAGGAAAGCATTTGTCTTTACCCTTCTGTAAAACCCTATGTAAATAGAAGAAATCATTAACAAGGCATTTGTCTTTTACTCTCTAAAGCCCTACTCAGAAAAGGGGTTGAGGTGTAATGAAACAATTATTGAATCATGATTAAATGAAACAATACAAAGAAAGTCAAGATCGAATACAATATTAATGTAAAATTTGCTCTGTTGTGTGTGATATTTTGGTTTTAATAGTAAAAGATAGCAAATATTTAAGAACCTAAAGGGGCATCTGGATGCGACTGATTCATTAATGGTACAACAATACAACGGTTCAATAAGATGGTTCTTACGTATAACAAGATTCTTCGTGACGTCCTCTGTATAGTACACTATGCTTTGTATAAAACTATTGGAAAAGAGCAAACACCACAATAAGAATGTTTGTCATAAATTTATCGTATCAAAATCGTACGTATCAAATATAAATGTTCCCAGAGCACCGTTTCATTTCATCATTCGAATTCCCTCGAGAATATTGGATAAGCTCTTTGTAATATCCACTTAAATTGCATAACAGAAATCCATAAATGACAGTGTCAATTAAAAAAGATAGCCTGTTTTCCTTGATCAACGAGTCGTCAAAAAATTAGTCACTTCATAAACGATTTGGCTGAATAATTTTCTTATGTTTAAAAACATGCTATTTTGAAAAACTTCAGTATAATGCGATGTAATTATTTATATCTTTGTTACGTTGTTAGCGGAAACACCATAAGACAGACACAAACGCACAGACAATACAAATGTAATAAATGAAACAGAAAAATATATATATAACAAAAGATAGTAATTTTTTCTAATATACTCATATCGGATAAAAGTTCGTTTTTTACGCTCTGTGAAGTTTTTTCTTGTTACATGCCTAACATACTTACGATACTCGATACTCGTAGCAGGCTTTCGTAATTCTCGTCATTTTGCATAATACAAGACACAAATTTTCTTAAAGCCCAATTTTTTACGACTACACTGACATAATAAGGACATTGTTTTTTTTTAAAAAGAGATATAGCTATACAATAGTCAGATCCAAGTAATATTCGTTCACGTTACCAGATCATTCATTTCATTCATTAATATTGATTAAAAAGAGATTAGCTATTTTTTTGCACAAAACTTTTAGAGATCCAAGCAGGTTATCAAGACTTTAACATTTAATCATTTTTCACATAATGTGACGTGATTGATTTGTCTTTCGGAAACAAGGTGTAAGTGTTTTAAATTTATACAATATGTATAAAATATGGCATATATTCAGAATGATTCAAATGCACTCGTGTAATATGTGACTTTATTTTTTAAGACAACACGGGCAGTGTATTGTGAGTATTGACAATATATATAGATATATCGTGAGTTTTAGGGGCGTATTAGACATAAATTTCACAGGGACAAACTCCCAGATTCGGAACAATAATCTGTAATTCATACAAATATTTGATCTGTGTGGGAATCGTACACACGACCTGCCACGCCGAAGCCAATCGCTGAACAATTGCACCAAACGGGACTTTTTCTCAATATCATCTTATACCTTTATTTACTTTCTAAATTAGGCCCTTCATATTTTTATAAATTATTAGTCGACACTAATCCGACGATCTTGTATACCTAGGTATCATCCAACCACTTATTATATCCACTTACTATAACTTTTGCAGCGACAACTGTAGGCATTTTAGAAAAAAATGTTTGCGTTTCTGCAAATCAATAATAAAAATATTTTATATTTTCTCCTGCATGGAATGAAAACCTTTTGGTCGAGCTATGATAATTTACAAAATTTTTTGTTATCAAAAGAAATTGATTTGTTTCCATATTTATTTATCATTTTTGACACGTATAGTGTTATGTTTCAGATAATACTGATACAAAAAGAAATGCAAAGTTTACAGTGGATAATTTTTTCTATTTTTATAACGAATTGTTATGTTAAAAACTACAAGGAATATAAAACCTACAATCTATGAAGAATACCGTTCGGAGCATTTTGATGAAAATGATTTCTTTATTCTTATACTAGCTGTTGCCCGCGACTTCGTTCGCGTTTCCGTCATTTTAGGTGGCATTAATGCAGGCAAATGAAAATATAAGTAACATAAAAAAGTGAACGTAAATTAGCCAAAACACCTATCGGTATCTTGAAATCTATACGTACTACTACTTCACCTAAAAATAAATAAAATGTAAACTATTAATAATTTGTAATTTGAACGAATAT
>DWGO01000122.1:0-15302 GCA_018247635.1 Eurytides dolicaon deicoon
TCCAAGTAGTGTTCGTATGAAAAAGGCGATCAAAGCAGTAAGGGAAATAATTCGAAGAAATCCTGCCCGAAAGCAAAAGATTTTATCTCAGGAGATGAAGATAGCACCTAGAACCATGTCGCGTATTTTAAAAGATGACTTAGGACTTACATCCTATAAGTGACGCACTGGTTATTTCTTAACTGATCATTTTAAAAAGAATAGGGTGTTTAAATCAAAACAACTACTTAAACCGTACGCAAAGCGGGGTCACAGAAAAATTTTGTTTACGTTTGAGAAAATTTTTACAATTTAACAATATTATAGCAAACAAAATGACCGTATTTATGCTGAAAGGTCTAAAAAAGCTTCCCAATTAGTCAACAGGGTACAACGTGGGCATTATCCGACTTCAGTCATGGTTTGGATGGGTGTTAGCTGTGAAGAAATGACTGAGCCATATTTTTGTGAAATAGGTATCAAATCATCGGCACAAGCGTATGAAGATATCATTCTAGAAAAGGTAGTTAAGGTATTTAAGTCCCTTAACAAGACTATGTTCAATAACCAAAAATGGTCCTCCCAGCCAGACTGGACCATCATCTAGTCCTGATCTTAATCCACTGGATTATGACTTATGGTTAGTTTTAGAGAGTAAGGCGTGCTCTAAACGCCATGATAATTTTGAGTCCCTTAAACAATCCATATAATTGGCAGTGTAGAATTTTCCCATAGAACGAGTGCGTGCTGCTATTGATAACTGACCTCAGCGTATAAAGGACTGTATTGCAGCCAATGGAGACCAGTTCGAATAAACTTTATATGTTTTTAATGGTTTTATATTAATGTTTTAAACTAACACACTGTAATAGTATGGTACGTACAGTAAAAAAGTTGGTTTTCTTTGGAACAATATTTATGGCAAGACTAAATATAAGGGATCTTCAATAGATCAATCTAATATATTTCATACCTTTCCTTACATATTATCAAAAATCAAAATACAATTGGAATGTATTTTATATATATATATATGAAAAACAAAAAACTAATTGCTTAGAATTATTATAGTTAAAAAAAATGTGTTCGGACAAAATTAAATAAGACAAAAAGCTGCATTAAAGGTACGAGAGTAATTTGTGTTCTGTTGATAATGCTAAACAAATTCACAATTATTATAGTTATATTAAGTGGTAGATCTCTTGCAGAGTCCAACTGGTTGGTATCACTGCATTGCCAGATATTCTGCCGCCAAGCCACAGCACAGAGCCGAAAATGCTCTGTTTCGTTGTCTTGTTATGGTTAAACGCTTACCATCAGGCGAACGACCTGCTCGTCTCGTCACTTAATCTGGTAAAAAAATATTATATAAATGTTTTAATACAAAATGCTATTGCCCAACAATTATAGCCTACCCGTCGACCATACGTATCCAAAAATAAAAGAACCGGCTTCTCAGATCTGACAAAAGATCCGTGCAACTCGTTCGCCGATTTCGACACCAATATGGTTTGCTTCCGCTAATTGGCATTAGCAAATGAATTACTGGATAGTCCGGTTACGGTACAAATCAAGATGTTTATTACGTTAACATTAATTTGCCCGAACAACCGTTTAAATGTATTTCGTAATCAGCCAATTTGCAATCACTTATGATTCACAAAATGCGTGTGACGGATTACGATCGTGAGAATATATATCAATTTGGAATCGGACGTGTCTAGTAATGAATTCATGGACTTGCGAATGCGTCGCCGACCTTTAAGGTGGGAAATTTTTATTGGGGAGGGAAGGGGAGAGGAGATGGATAAGCAAGAGCAGTAAATGTCCAATGATAAAAAAGGGGATAATAAATATACATAATAGTTTCGATTTATATAAACATTTTTAAATATGTTCATGAGTTCACAATTAATAAAAATTTCTATGGGACGATCCTAAAAAGCAATTAAAAAAGTAGCAAAAATGAAACGTCAAAATCAACATTTCGATCCTATAGATATTTTATTGGTATAGCGAACTTCTAATTTTTAATCGGTTGAAAATTGGCGGCGTTACTATGTACAAAAAATAATTAATTACATAATAATAATATTATCAAATATGTATATTTCGGTGATAAATATCTGTAATACTAAATTTTTACCAAAATTGTGACACCGACTTCACTCGACTATTGTTTTCTTTTCCTGCTGAATAAATTAATTAAGCGATTTGGAGGAAACCTAAAAGCACAAAAAGAGTTGTTGCAACTCGACAAACAGTTTGTGTGAAACTTTTGGACGAACATACCAACATAAACTTATGAAATTTAATTTTAGAAGCCCTAGTGGACTAACGCACCTACGAATTACAAATTTGATATACCCTTAATTTGAAACAGTATAAAGAACTTTGGTAGTTCTACTACTACTGGTAGGATTCTTATAGAGTCAATCGGGGGTAGTTTCACAGCATTGCCAGTTATTCTGTTGCCAAACTATAATATGTAAGCAAGTGGTAGGACTCTAGCAGAGTCCAACTAGTAATGTGTAAGCACTACTGCGTTCCGGTTTGAAGGGAAATGATGCCAGTGCAATTACAGGGCAAAGAGATAGACCATCCAATATCTCTGGGTGACGAGCGCAGCACAGAGCCAAACGCGCTCTTTGTGGCACTGTGTTGTTATGGGCAGACGTGACGCTTTATCTGTAAAAAAGTTATAAATGGAACTATGATGAGATATGAGGCAGATATCATAAAATGCGATGCGATATTTAAACAGCTACATTAACTCATTTATTTGTCATCTTTTTACACTGTCACGTCAAAGAAGCTGATATATAAATTCCATTTATAATTAATGGACTCATAATCTTTCTTACTTGTTTATTTAATTTAATTTATTATTAACACTGTTTTGTATAATCCGTTATAAAATTAGTTTCTTCTTTTACACATCTGAAATAATTATTTATAATCAATCATCACTGAATACATTTCGGCTGGCTTTTTTTAAATTTCTTTTGTGTGATAATGTTTTATAGAAACATACAGAAAAAAACTTCATAATTTAATTAGAGTGCTAAAATGCAGCCCACGGATAGGCTACCATTTAATTCGGTTTACTAAGTTTTTTTTTGTTATTTAACCGAACTAAAAAATAAGCTTTTAATTGATAATAATACCCGATTTTGCCTGCGGCTTTGCTAGCATGAATGACACCACATAGAATGATTTGGTATCACCCATTCAATTTTGTTTGAATTTTCCGGAATCTTCAGCTGTTTCGAAGCGGTATTTTTCCTGGGTTGGAACCACTGCAATGTCATATATTTCATCACCAAACAGTAGCTTGTAAGCAATATTGCAGGGGTGGCCAAGCTCCTTGATAGTCCGAGCCATTTTTCAAAATTTTAAAATTTTCGCGAGCCGCAATAAAATTCGTATTTAAAAGGTACAATTTTTTATCGAAAATATAAATAAAAGTACAAAATATGTTTTTTTTATATGGTAATGAGGCTTATGAGGCAAACGAGCAGGCGATTCACCTGATGGTAAGCGGATACCGTCGCCTATGGACATTTGCAACGTCAAGGGACTAGCAAATGCGTTGCCGGCTTTTGAGGTAAGAATAGGCTCTCTTCTTGAAGGTCCCTAACTCATATCGGTCCGGAAATACCGCTGGCGACAACCGGTTCCACAGATTAGTTATGCGTGGAAGAAAGTGCCTGGAAAATCGCTTAGTAGTGGATTTCCAGCCATCCAGGTACTAGGAGCTCAAATAAGTGGATCAAGAACGCAAGAATAAGTGGATTTTGTTGATTTAAAACTCTAAATACAGTATAGATATAAAATTAACTAAATATACAAGTGCTAGGATTGATTCCAATTTGGTGTAATAAATTTTAAAGCTGTTTCAGTTACTTCAGTTTACCAGAAGGCAAAGGCTTCTTATATCTCTGGGAGCGCAAAACAGAGCCAAATATGTTTTGTGTGGTTCTGTGTCCATCGGGCGCACGACTTGCTCGTCTCGTAATTTTATCTCGTGTTTACCGCCGCCCATGGACATTAGCACGTCAAAGGTCACTCACCGTGCTCGAGCAGCGCCGCAACGACCTCGTCGTGTCCTTCAGCAGCGGCGAGCGCCAGGGGATTCCTGCCACCAGAGCCGGCTACGTCGGCCCCGCAGTCGAGCAGACGCCTTAGCAGGGCAGTTCTTCCATTACGAGCAGCCAGCGCCAGGGGAGATACTCTTCGCGCATTCAGCGAATAAGCTGTTGCACCTCGAACCAGCAAAGCGTCGGCGATCGCAGCATTCCCAGCGCCGCAAGCTGCGGTGAGCGCCGTCTCTCCCGTCACGGGGCACACGCCATCAGGCTGGGGGATAATGAGCTTTATTGTGAGGGCATAAGATGGTATTTCCAGTGGCAGTAAATGGTGATTGAAGTAGGACTTTGTGGAGGAAACACGCCGTCGGGCTGGAAGAGAATGAGCTTTATTGTATGAACGTAAGGTGGTATATCCAATGGCAGTAACTGTTGAGGAATTATTGTCCTGGGTATGATTTCGAATATCCTTTTCATTTGAAGATAGTGCTTTATCGTAAACGAGTGAAATTGTCTATAGTGCCTAACTTGGAGCGAGTAGCGATAGTAACGCACTATCCGCAATATGGTGACAGATCCATCCATAAATAATAGTATTACACACAATGTTACTGTTAAGTTAAGCTAAGCACTCCGATTTGAAGGGCAATTATGCCAGCGTCATTACTGGGCAAACACATAGGCCATGTTATATTTCTAGATGACGAGCGCATCATAGAGCCAAGCACGCTCTGTATAACCATAAACCATAACTGTGTTATTATGGCCAGACGTCATATTACAAACACTAGTGTGTGTAATACTCACCATGAGTTCGGCAGTGTCCAGTAGGTATTCAACGATGTCCAAATGGCCGTTCTGTGCGGCAGCTATGAGAGCGTGTCTCGACCCTGGAACCAGCTGTTCAATGCTGCCGTCCATAACCAATGAGTTCCTATCATCCCTGCCCGTCTGACAACCTAGTAAGTAGATGACCGTATCGCGGTGACCATTCTTCGCGGCGTGTACCAGAGGAGTCTGTTCCGCCGTATCGGTGTGACTGAGAGACGAACCTGTGTGAAGATAGGCAATAGAGATATAAAATCTTTAAACACTATCACTGGAACTTCAAACTAATAAGCCAATATAAACAAATTTACAATACAAAAAAAATCTATAGGACGCACCTTTATACATAGAAAGATAGATGGATTCAAATTTTAGGTGCATATTATGGTCGGAAGGTAACATTGAAGTATTTTTTTCAAATAATTCGTCTCCAAATTCAAGGTACATCTTATAGTTCGAAAATGTGGTAATATTTTAGAAATATATCAACAACAATAAATATATTTTAAGACTTTAATAATTTATATCAATATATTAATTTACCAATTAGAAATATATTCAAGCGCTCGTTATTAATTGTGATTTTCATACTTATTCGTAATTATGCTGAAGTATATCACGATGACCAATATTGCTTAAATTTATAAATAAAGTAAAAATAATAGTTCTCACCTGCTGCGATCAGTCTCTTCGCAACGTCTGTATGCCCCCTTTGACAGGCGAGCGACAGGGCTGTGCAACCTTGCGAATTAGTCATCTCTAGATCCGCTCCAAACTCGATTAGCAGCCCTACCATGGAGAGAATACCCTGGTAGGAGTACATACAAAGTAGCGGCGCGTTACCCAGACAGTCGGTTATCTGGTTTGGGGATCCGCCCGCTAATAACATTAAACGAGAGACTTTTACATTCGGCGTATAGATGTTTCTAAGGTTGGCGATCGCTTCGCCTACATTTGCCGAACTTGTAGCGACCATCGTGGCTTGGAGGTCTCTTGGACATAAGCCAAGTTGGGCAGGTCCCAGATTCCGGTACATGTGGGCTTTCAATATATGATGACCCAATTCCATGGTCTTCTCGGGATCTAAGGGAGCTTGAACCCTAGATAGGCGGTAAGCTATCCCACAGTGTCCGGCTCTAAGGTCGCAGAGGAATTTCGGACTCTCGCTATCTTCTCGCCTTATAAGCCACTCCCTGAACGAAGGATGGAAGAACATGTATGTGTTATCTATCCTCTTCACTAAGAAGTCAGCTAGGCTATCGAAGCGATGACAGAATTCGTCCCACGGCAAAAAAGTGTCTACCAGTAACGAATTAACAGAGTAGTATATCTCAACCAGCGTTAAAGGGTACAAGGCCGCTAAGCAGACACTCAAGATATGCGTGACCTTTTCGAAGGATTGAACGGTCGGAAAGCGCAAATTGAATTGTAACAGGAATATCTGCGCCAAAGATATTGGCACAACTTTGTAGTTAGTCGACTTTACCACGATGTGACTTCTTTCAAGTAAGTCCAGAATCAGTTTAAGGAAGAGGAACGAGCCCTGGCTCAAATGCAATACGTATTGGGCAAATTTCATCACAGAATTATGAGCACTTTCAGACTTGCCCGTCGAACACTTTATGTTTGTCTCAATAATCGGTGCGGCTTGGAGTCTCGCGTTGAAGTATTTCAGCAGATCTTTATGCACGTTGTCGGACTCATCCAGAGTCAATCTGGTATAAGGCAGCTGTTTAGTCAATTCCAAGAACTGGGTTCTAACTGTGGTGACAATCTTCAACCAGTTGGGCATTTCGGCGACGTGGCGGGCAATGAAAGAGGCGATAGTGTATCCGTGGTCTGGTCTATGGTATTCCGCTTCGCACAGACCATCGACAAGGATGATGCTGTTGAAGTTGTCTATGCTCTCGTTCCTTCTGAGTGTTGTGAGTGGCTCTATGATTCCCCTCATGAAGGCCAAGTCCGGATCGGCTATGCATTCCTTGAGGGAGAGACAAGCGAGTAAGTGGGGTTCGCTTAGTAAATACTCCCTGTAGGATTGCAGCCTAGGCGCTTGGCAAAGTTGGGCGGCCAGCGAGTGCACGAATTCACCGACTAAGCATGTGCTGTTGTTGTCAGCCTGTGAAATAAACAATCACATGTTACATTTAGAAGTAATAACATGTTTCTTGCATTACGTAAAAATGATCAAGAATGCAGTTTCTTATCGGTTCTCCTTTGCTATAGCTAATTTAGTGATTTGATTGTAGTTGTCTTTTCGTCTCATAATAGTTAAAGACTGACTTTAGCACTTCCATCATCGATGATAGTGCTAGAAATGTTTAGATTTTGAATTTTTTAATAGATTGTTAAAGCCATGCGGTGATAATTACGAACTGTCAAGTTTGAGAACTTAAAATTTTAAATACCCTGAATGTTTTTGTTCCTCTAAGATTTGCTGCCAACACAAATAATCTTCAATCTTGTCACAACGTACCTGGCAGAAGTGGTAGGCGACGACCTGTGACGCCAGATGCGTGAACATCCCCTCCACCAGCTCTTCGGGCAGAATTTCGCCCAAGTCCGACTGTTCTCTTAGTTCCTCGTATTCGAAGTTTCGTTTCCTCCCGAAACACGAGTGCTCGACTAGCTGCAGTATGAGGGCCGTCTTTCCGGTGCCCGGACTACCCGATATTAGGATGCCTAGGGAATATCATGAAATATAATTAACGGATTTTTTAGTTGACGTTTGTAGTTTTAAGGTTAGAAACAGGTTTAAGCTGACTCCAAATAGCGATCCGTTTACTGTTTATGTATAAATATATAATGGACATACAAACATAAATACAAGTTCATAAACACAAATACATACAAGTGTCGTAACGTTTAGTCTTACTTACATTATCTCCTATCTTATTCGTCAAGTGTCGGAAGTGTAACATGTTAGAAGCAGCTACTATCCTAATCATCTTGTTGCCATTTTTCCATTCTATGTAGGATCGGCATAGTATGTACTTTGATAGTCCACACTACTATAGTAAGGGTATTGACTAGTTTTTTACGATCAGCCATCTGACTTCAACCCTCTTTGATTTATTTATAACTACTCCAAACCACCACTAGATGGCGTGGACAAGTAGCCGGGACCGATTTTTTTATTGAAATGTTTCTTTATTATCCTCAAGTCAAATTATTATTTATGAATGCACAGTACTCAAAAGAATAGTCAGCAAGCTTAGTTCGTTTATGCAAGCTTATTGTAAAGCTGAGATGACTGGTGTTTGGTAATCATGATTTTATTATGACCCTTACAAATAAAACGTAAAGTGGTAAAAAAGGGACTCTTTTGCAGTGTAAACGTTCTGCGTGTTGTGTACGTTATGGGCGGATGTGACGCTTACCATCATCATAAAAAAGCCTGTATGATGTTATCCAAATGCTGTTTAAGCAAATACCTGATGATGTAGACTCCAGGGCTTTCTCCATTTCTTTCAGAAGCCACTGACGCCCAGAGAAGTTGTCCTGGTTATCGGTGGAAGGCACTTCGAAGAACAACGGTCTTAGGTTCAGCTGTGGCGCTGGGTGTACTGAAAATGGAAGTGTTTTCAATCAATTTTCTTTCTCAGGTCAATTCAAAGTTTTCACAAATGATAGAAGAGTGAATGAACTATCATATATATTTTCTTCGTGAACTGTACCTCATTTTTGAGTAGGTTAAAATACACTCAGATGTATTTTTAACATTTCTTTTAATTAGTATATTACTATTTTCTAGATAATTTCGAATATCGATTTCCATTTCGTCTAATTTTTCTTAGTAAATTTCCGGGAAAAAAGTCGCTTAAAATGCAATGGTTTTATAGAAATCACAGGGCAAGATAGAAAATTATTAATCTCTAAATGACGAGCGCAGCGCAGAGAGGCGCAAATCTTGAAACTTTTTTTAGTTCGAAGCGCTGTGCTATCGTACAAATATGTCGCTTACCATCAACCGCCAAATAGTCCTTTAATTCTCTTATTAAATATCAAAACTATTTCAATTCTTAATCACATTTCTCGTAAGATACATATATATAACAGAACCTATCTGAGATTGACGAGCTTGTTAAATAGAAAAGCGTAAGCAGCGCACTCCATTAGATGCGATTCGAGTTTGTTAACGCTACAAAAAGCTGTATGTCGAGCGACAAGATCAATTCCCGGGGAAAAAAGCTTTCCGGGAGCGAGTTTTTGTTGGCACCGTTGTCCGTTCATATCTGGAGACGATGAACCAACTGGGTTTCGTAAATAAAAAAGATAAAACATGGTACCGTCCTCTGTATGCCATACAATATAATAATAAGAATAAAGATATTATTAATATTATACTTCATGTTGTCCGTGCGAATTGAGTTGGTTGCCGTCTCTTCTCAACAGAAACTACTTTCCGAGTTTGTGATACCTTACTCATGGAATAAAGTTTGTTTTATTATTTAGAAATGTAAAAATTTTGACGATTCAAAAGTCTATTTGAATAAAGTGTATTTTGATTTTATTTGAATATTGTAAATGGGAGTAATAAAATTACATATTTCTCAGCAAACTAATTAAACTTCTACTCTATTCATCGCTCATTCCAATTCTTACTACTACTTTTTCCTCAAATGGAGTTGAGTGTCACTCAGCAAAGATATTATTTTTCACTCGGTTCATTACCGATATGTTAAGATTTTTAAAGATAAGGTCAAGTTTTTTTTTAAGAGATAAAATGACGTGAAGAGCAATTCGTGCGCATGATGGTAAGCGATACGCCTGCCCAACATAGTGCTCACAAAACCTGCGCTGTGCTTATTACCCTGAGATTTAAGGTATTATGCATCTTAATGCCCAGTAATACACTGGGATCACTGTCCTTCAAACCGGAGCACATGACTGGAAATACAGTGGTATCACCCTAGACGGACTTTGCATAAAAGTCCTACCACTTAGAAGATGTTGCACTGAATAGAACAGAGTATAAAATATACAGCAGTCCTTTGATTTATTATATTTACTTATTTACCATATTTTTTTTTATTTTTATTTTTACATTATTTACCGACTTATTCGTTTCCCTCGCTATGATATGAAATTGAGCTTTATTCAATTAGAGTTGACTTATTCTTTTTTACGAGCTAATTTAAAACTTAAATCATCAGTGAAGTCCGAAATAATAAATTAAAAAAACAGTCAGTGTCATTATGGTCCTCAAACCTTTTTTAATGTCCGACGAGGTCGAGGACTTGCTGCTGCTTGCCCTTGCCGATCTTCGTGCTGCTGTCTTCCTGTTCTTGAAGAACCCACTCGACATTCGAGTCAACTCCTCTGACCGACTTTGTAATGCTGAAAATCCGTTAGACGTGAAAGTAATAAAATCTCAAAAATTAAGTTGGCTAAAATAATAATTTTAAAAACATAGAAACATTCATTCGTGACGAAACGCAAGAGCCCATTGAAATTTGTCGAAGTGACAACAGAAATTTGAACTTAATTGAAATACTAAACGAAATCCATGGTAAACGCTTAAGTGGTAAATCTGGGTTTACCATTGAAGGTGAAAATTAAAATTTTAAAATATGCTATTGTAGGATATTTCAAATATTTATTGATGTTTTATACTGTTCAAGAGTAACAGATTTCAAGTGAACAGATACTTCTAAGTGGTAGAACTCTTGTAAAGTCCGACTGGAGCGGTACCACTGCATTGCCAGGTATTCTGCCGCCAAGGAATAGAGTGTAAGCAATACTGTGTTTCGGTTTGAAGGGCAATGACGCCAGCGAAATTACAGGGCAAAGAAATAAACCATCTTATATCTCTGGGTGACAAGCGCAGCACGGAGCTCAGCGCGCTCAGTGTGGTACTGTGGTCTTATGGGAACGAGTGACGTTTACCATCAGGCGTGAATCTAGTAGATCATCTGTTACATAGTAGATAAAATGTGTGCCATGAAGTTAATTGACTAGTATGCGGGAGAGCTATTATATTATAAAGTAAAACATTGAAACATAATTTTAACAGAGCAACTGTTTAGGGTTTTTGCACGTTCTTCTCAACAGAATTTGCATTCTAGTTAGTTACCTCACGGACTGTCTGATTATACTAATTTGGAAAATTTGAAAATTAAGTGAATTAAATGACGAAAATGGTTTCTAGAGTATATTGCCTATATGAAATATATATTGTTATAATGGATTAATTTAAAGCCAATCAACAGGAAATTGACTAATTGTATGATATTATTGTGCACTAGTATGCGTAGTTATAGATCAGTTTTTATATGTACATCCGATGCATAGATAAAGAGTCAATATGCCAAGATAAATATATTTAAAAAAAAACTTAAAAGTACTTGTGACTTAGATGCAATTACCAAGCTCTGGCTAGAGGTTCGTTATTATTTAATATGGTAATTATAACAAATTCAAAATGTACTTTTTGAAACACCCACGTCAAACGGGGTAAAAGGTAAGACATGAGAAAAAAAGAAAATACGATAGATATAAAAATGCAAAATGTTCTACAATTTAGCAAACCATGCTCGAGTACCCAGAGGACTGTTTTAAGAATACGATGAAATGAAGTCCGAGTACCGAAAATAAAATTTTGTATTAAAATAGTAGTAGTAGAAGTAGTCTAATTTTTGCAACGCATTTGCCAGTCCCTTGACGTTGCAAACGTCCATGGGCGGCGGTACTCGCTTACCATCAGGTGAATCGCCTGCTCGATTGCCTCCTAACACATGAAAAAAAATAGATATAAAAAAATAAGCTCACCGTTGACGGAATGTCGTCTGCTGCCTGGACTCGATGATGAGCAATTGCTGGCTGCAGAAAGTGACATAGACGCAAGGGATCCCAAAGAGTCTCGACCTAAGGGTGTCGCTGCGTCCACCTCCGAAGAACCAGTCAGTGTGGACACCTGAAACAAATGAAACTACTTCATGTATTTTACATTTTTTTAATTAATTACAATACGGCACTAATCATTTTGTTAATTTGTAATTAACAATTTTAATTGCTGATTTGCCACGTGCTCAACGGTGAAGTAAAACATCGTGAGGACACCACCATATTTTAAGAAACAAAAAAATATTCTTAAAATATATGTAGTCCGCCAACATGCAAATGGGGCAGCGTGGCGGTCAGTGCCCCTATACCCTCTGTACAGAAGAGGCCTCTGCCCAGCAGTGGGACATAAATATACAGGCAGTTACTTTACTTTTTTACCATTTAAACTCATTCCTTTAAAATAGTAATATGCTTACCGGACTAGTGTTGTGCGACGCAAGGGTATGGGCATCCAAAGAGGCTAGGGATGTGCAGCTGTCTCTCGACTTATTCCTAGATCCCCGCCTCTCGCCCAGTAAAAGACCCAACCTCATGTAGAGGTCGTTCTGCCTCCGCGCCTCGAAGCCCTGCTTGATGTGACCTCCCTCATCATCTGTAAAGTCAAATTAGAATCATTACGCTGACTTTGACCGGAAATTTGCTGAAACACTCTTTTCAAACAATCGTGCTTTACATGCTCAATTCTGTAACCTCTTTATTGAAAAATATATTATAGTGAATTGTAATGGTTTTTATGGTAACTGAAGGTGCAAGTATACGGTGCAATAATCGGATAATACTTTTGTGTTTATAAAAATGTGTTGAAAAATGTAATAGTATACTTTGTGTGCATGTCTGTATATATTTAGATACAATAAAGTAAAAAAGAACACGCATCTGTCAATCAATATAAAAAATATATGAACATCAAAACTGCAATAATAACACTACATGCTGAAACACACAAAAACAATAATGCATCACTATATAATTATAATATATTCTATAATTATATAATTCCAATGTCATAGGGTAGTTTACTTACGTAATGTTTAAACATTGAATCTTATATTATTAAAAAAAAAACCAATAAAGATCTTTGCGGAAAATGACGTTTCAATTCAAGGTAACACTAATACTTACCTCTGATTTTAAGTAAAAATAAAAAATATATAACTGTTCTTTTATCATTATTAGCTTATTAAAAAAAATCATGATCTTATAAATATTCATTTGGAATAACTATAATAGTTAAAAAAATTATAAAATGCAACAAAGAAGTGACTATTTTAGTTACCTCTTTCTCTAAAATTATAAATTAGTAGGTCCACAATTTTTGAGACGTGTACTAGCCTATGTTACTCGGGTTGCCGTAAAGGTTCTAATAACACTACTACTACTTACTTTTACTAAAATGCTTAGTAATTGTAAGTACTAGATAGTACCTACAGTTTTGTATGCATTGATTGTTGTACTTGTTTATTCAAATTTTTGGAATTTTTCCTTAATAAATAAAGCCTGTCTTTTTTCGCCTCATGCTATCCCTATACTAAAAATCATATCAAACATTTCCTCCATGAAAGAAGAACAAACAAAACAAATTTGAATTTATAATACTATAATATCTAAATCAATTTAGAAGTTTAATAGATATGGTTAAATCGAGAGAATGAGCTTATATCAGTCACATGAACCATGAACGCCTAACATTCTGTTTTACACAGCCGTTTAAAACAGTAAAAAGGGTTTATACTTCTTTGATTTTTTAATAATTATTAAAAGCCATCGCGCTTGAGAAGGTTGAAATCGATGAAAAATTCACGACGTCACGGAAAAAAGGGATAAGCAGACGGAAGTGGTCGGTAAGTTCCCATGACATTTGATGGGAATGTAATGTAGGGGAAAGATACACGGGTTCTTCACCACGCCTACGTCTTACTTGTGGGATAATCTATTCAGGAGTACTATTGTTGGTTTACTTTTGCTGTAATGATGATTAGGTGATTATGGTTGGAAAGGTTTTTAGACGACCGATGAGGAATTGACTTTAACCACAAAACCTACAGGAGAATTGGAATATAAGGGATTATTGTTTACCAGTAAAAAAACGTTCCCAAGTACATACATAAATTCCTAACTCATTACGTATGAGAGAACTTTTTTTGGTTTGTACTTATTTATATAACGATTGGGTTAGCCGTTTGCTTTTAGCTCTGTATGACGTATTACCGAGCTATCTATACAAATATATTATACTTTACTGAGAACATCGTTAAGATATTATTAATAAAATTATTAGCTAGACAGAAACCAAGGAATAATTAGTTACTCTTGAAGTATCACAAGTGTTTGGTTTAAGTTAAAGATTTTAGTACAAGAATAATATTAAGCTATTCACTCGAACAGACGTCTCTGTCCTCTTTTTTATAATTATAGTCACAACTAAAAACGAGTATATTCCCCGACTGAAGATTTTAACAGTTGACACACATATATTAACATGTGGAATCTTTTCTATGTAGTAGGCCTCTTTTGCAGAGTCGGTCTGAAGGAAATGTTGGCAGTGATATTAATGGGCAATAGAAACAGACTGCATTTTTGGTTCATGGACTTAACCGCATTGGCTTCTAACTCATATATTCCTGGGTGCCGACTGCAGCACAGAGTCAAGTAGTTTTGATTTCGTGCAGATCAAAGTGTGCAGTGTACCACCAGGCGCACGACTTACTTGTCTTGTTACTTAACCATATAAAAAAAGTAGAGAGTTGACAAAGTAATGCAAGAGATATGAGTTTTTCAAAGTACGTTCTCCACCTAAGACTACATCACTACTTAATATCACATATAGTAGTGTAGTAGTAGTAATAATAGACGAATATTAATGAGTGTTTAACTAAAAAAAAAGGCAAAAACAAATCCTATATCAATATAATCTTCTCAGCAGAACTGCTTTCCGAGTTGGTGATAATTCACGATCATACTTCATGGACGATTCAAAAGTGCTTGTAATAGTCTAATTGAATAAAGCTCAATTATATTCATATCAATGGGTGATATGTTAAACAATTTATTTGTTTATTACAACATATTTGGAGGGGTCGCATGAATTAACTGTTTTCGCATCACGTACAGAGTCGAGGTCAGGAGTCAGGATACGCCTGATAAGGCCTCTGCGGTGAAACACAAGATTGTGCGCGGAAGTCACTATACAACCGTGGGAGCGAGTACCACGCGATCTTGATACCACACGATAGCTATCGTATGACAAAAGGATGGGACGTTTGCAAATTACTCCGACTTACATGTACGATCTGTACTATTATAAAATTGTATAATCGAAATGATATAACAAAAACAGATAAATAGCTAACGTATTAAATGTAATATCTGCATTGACTAGACAACTCAAATTTGTGTTTTATCAATTGATTTGGTAGTTCTTAGATAACTATCGAAAATGACAGGACAAGTGCTAATCTGATGGATTTACAAGTGTTTTTTTACGACATAAAGTGACGAGACGAGCAAGTCGTGCGCCTGATGGTAAGCGTGACGACTGCCTATAACAACACAGTGCCACAC
>DWGO01000123.1:0-15295 GCA_018247635.1 Eurytides dolicaon deicoon
GGCATGGTGCGACGATCACAAAACTGCAATGGCGGAAGGCAACGGGATACCACTGCCATTATTTTATCCCTAGTAAAACAGCTCTCATGAACCGTATAAATAATATATGGTACAATAAAAAAATTGTAGTAGTTTTTGAATGGCAGGACTACATCGGTACTGCTGCATTGGCAGTTATTATACTGTTAAGCAGTATAGTTGTTAGCACTACTTTGTTCTGGTTTAAAAGTAAATGTTGACAGTGTAATTATTAGATATAGCTCAACATATATCTCTTGGTAACGTGCGCAACGCAGAAACAAGCAATTTAACTTCTCTTCGGTTTTAAAATTCTGGCAATGTTAATTATAAATCTCCTCACTTTAGTAAAAGTTACCAGAAGATCACTACGGCCGCTAATATTGTGTTAAACCCTTTACTTATTTTTTAAACTTTCCTTGTTTTTGTCAACACTTCCTTAAGTTATATGCACAAAACTGATATATTTTTCATGTGGTAGGAGGCAAACGAGCAGACGATTCACCTGATGATAAACGATTTGAGTCGCTCCACAAACTTGCAAACGTGACGGACGGGTGGACTAGCAAATTCGTTGCTCGCCTTTAAGGTCAAAAAAGGCTCTGTTCTTGAAGGTCCCTAAGTCGTATCGCTTCGAAAATACCGCCGGCTACAACCGATTCAACAAGTTAGTGGTGTGTGGAAGAAAATGCCGGGAAAAGCGCACAGTGGAGGATTTTCAGCTATCCAGGTGGTATATATGGTAACCTGGTGGTTTGTCGCGTGGTGCGGAGGCAGAACCCAGCAGCCGGTATTGATCCAATCAATTCCTCAGAACATTCTCAATATATATTATTCTGAAACCTAACCTGACCTAACAGTCTGAAAAAGACACAAAGAGACGTAAGGTCTCACATGACTCATAAACATGTTTACTTATCAAGAGCAGTCAAGCACTAGCCGTGATAAAAAGGGAACGGGCAGATGAAATAAATTGAACTTGATACAGTTTGTGGCGCGGTCAGATCGCGTCGTGTCGACTGAACATAACGGTAGCGCGTAACCAGTCGCTCTATCCACGCATCTCGGTAATTAATCCGGCCTTATCGTCTCACCCCACACCGCCAACTTAACTTTTCACCACGCGAAATGCAACCGCCGCATCATGACCCTTACATCCTTTCAATACGTGTCAATTTAGGCAACAATTGCATTTGCAAGCTGTAAGAGATGTTTGCGAATTGGTTTTTTGCGTTTTTCGCCCGCAAACTGAACTTTAACTGTTAGCCGTTAAAGCGAGTGGCGCGTGATGCTTTTTGATTTTTACTTAATCGTCCCGATGGCACGATAGCGGCTAGGTGTTACGATGTAATTTGTACGCGCGTCGGTTTTTATGGCTGCGTATAATTTAAGAAAACGCTATCGCATTGTGGCGGATACGTCTTCCGTACTCACCAATGTCCGTGCACCGAAATTCGTACTTTGTGTGAGATCGTTATGATTTCATTACGATTTTATTGCCCTTTTTTGCTCTTGTCAACGCGTTGGGCCTGCTGTTTGTTTGAATTTCGAAGTGTTTTTTTTTCTTCTTAATTTAGCTCGATAAAAATGTACAGATAACAATGTTGTTTTTGGACTTATATCGGACACGCGCCGTGTGTACGCGCGTGTTATACTTATTTTATTTTTTAATCGATACAGAAAATCGGATTACTCTTGACGCTTCGCAGAATTTCACCGATCGAGATACGAACAGTTAATTAGGGTCGAAATGCACTTAAATTTTTGTTTAACGCATTTTACATTTCCTGTAAAATAAAACATTTAATTGACTATCTGTAAGAACCTCGTCCACATACTTGGAAGTTAATTAATGGAAATATTTTTATTGTTCTATTATCTAGTTATTATTAAAAGAAATTTATAGAAAATATATGAAACTAAAAGTAATTTTATGGTGCACAGAAAAATAAAAGGTTCATTAAGTACTTGAAACGCAAGATGTATATCTAAATCGGTTTAATAGCTATGGTTTGACAAAAAAATTTACTTACGTGCTAGTCAGAACGTAGAACAGGAACAATTTGTTTGGGCAATCGCGTAGAGTTGGAAAAGCATTATGTGAATTGAAATATATGGAAAATAAAACTATAAAGTAAGAAGTAATAAAGTAGGAAATCAAATCAAAATATATTGATTCAAATAGGCTGTTACAAAGACTTTCGAATCGTCATTTTTACATTCAGTGGAAGTTACCACCAGTTCAAAATTCAGTTCTGCTAAGAAGAGCTGGCTAGAAACTCAATTGTTGCTCTTAAAAATACTGATACAATTTAACGCTACAATGTTAACTATATATAGGAGTCAATTAATTCCACACATTTTGATCTATCAGAAATTCTTAAACAGTATAAGAAAAATAGACGATTTAGATTTTACTTCGTGTTGGTTTTATTTCAATAAGAAACCTGTTAAGCGACGTTTACTAATAGACTAGAAGCGCAGTCTCTCCTGCTCTGTCACAGAAGCCGTGATGGGTAGGCTCATCGTTGAACTCACTATCGTTGCCTTAACGAGTATCCGATAATATTAGATAACCAAAACCAACATTAACAACTGTTCTATTTCGCGATAAGATCAATTTATCTTTTTATTTGTTATGATTACTTTTATTTACGCGAATACTTGATGTTATAAAATAAAACGGTTTACGGATTTTATAGCGTTTATTTCAAATTTAACTTCCCGACATTTTAAATAATTTACACGACCATCTATAATAAACGCAATAAAATCGTAAAATAGTTTTATTATATAATATCCTTTTTTTAATTATCTATGTATTAATACATGATGTATTTTATAAATGCTAGGATTTCTATGCAAAGTTCGTCTTGGGTGCTACCACTGCATTGCCCGTTATTATATCGCCAACTGAAAGGGTCATCAATTTTTTGAAAAAATACTAATTAAATACTATAACCAAATTTACTCATTTCAATAGATTTTTTTTTTACATGTTCGCCTTTACGTAACTTTTCACCAAGTAATTTACTCGATTCGATTTGATGGTCCTTATCGTTTTACGAACATTTGTAGGTATGTATTGATGTACGAAAATATATTTGCTTATAAGTATTTCCAACACAAACGCAATTGCATATGTTCCATGCGATTGTGTTTGTGATTACGTATAAATTTAAAATCGGTTGTTGTTTGAGTATCTTCTATGCATAATTCCCTTCTCACCTGTTTGGAATTTCGAGATAGCATTACGATTAATTTTTTGTTAAATACTAGTCGACCAACCCGCGGTTTTATCCGCACGAACTTCTGTATCTGTATATAATGACGTTGTCCCTTCCAGGCTATGTGCCTATGTAAAGCTACATCGGATCGCCGAACCCGTGGAAATGCTAAGTTTCCACGAGATTCCACCAGTTTCCACGAGTCGCACGAACTAAAATTTCCGTGGGAAACGCACATTTTACCCAGATAAAAACCCAGATAGCTTACATCACTTAGTGATAACTTAGCATTCTACTCATGAAATAATTTTTTAGTGAATAGTTTCGAAGATACACACTAACAAACAAACTTACAAACTTCTTTATAATTTTGAAACGTAGTCGTAGGAGATTTTTTCACCCCTCGTTAGAGAACCTTGCAGACCAGCTGTTCAAACGTCCCTGTGCATTATGACCAGATATCGCCGTCATAAACGAATACCGTTGTCGTAAACACACGAGATGCGGGCGCTGAGCCCCCGTAGCAACCGCTACCATACTCACGGACCCGTCCCATTACGGGGTGCGTGCAAAAAAGAGCAGCGCGTTTCGTCCCGAGCCGGGCACCTAACAAATTGGCTCGTTAACAGCCGATCGGCGGCAATAACTTGTCGCGTCAATCGATAAATATCGATATTGCGTATCGATATGTGCTACTACAGATGCGGGCGCAGCGCTAATTTCTGCCAACACCCGACAGCACATCACTTTTGGTTTTAAGTGGGTTCTCCCGACAGCGAATCGTGGCTTTTGGTTTTAACTGGATATTAAGTTAGTCACACGATCGATGCTTGGATATTTTTTTGCGTTCAATGGTGGCATTCCTGTTGGGGAAACGCGTGCTTTATTTACACTTTATGATGAGTGCTCATAGACTTTATTTTCTATGTTATTTTATAAATGATTTATAATAAATCTAAACTTGTACCTTATTAAATATTAAAACTGTGGATACATGTTTATAGGGTAAAGAAGGACATTTTTTCAAGTTTTAATGAACCAACGCAGCACGAATTTTTCATGGATACATGTATCTATTTTTCTGGTGGGAGATGTGTATAAGCTACGTTTTATATTGCAAAAAAATATTACATTTTAAATTAAGCTAACTTAAGCTGACGGTAAAACTTATTCTTTGTTTACTCAATAATTTACTACGTACTACGTGGACGATAAGATATATGATGAGATAGATTAAGTAAGTATTCATTACATGAGACTTTTTTAAATTTGATAAAGTGCGCAAGTCGTGCGCCCGGCAAGCGCCACGCCTGTCCATATTAACACAGTACCACACAGAACCTGCTTGGCCCTGCATTGCGCTTGTCAACCAGGGATATATGATGATCTATCTCCATGCCCAGTAATTACGCTGGTATCATTGCCCTTTAAACCGAAACACAGCTGCGCTTACGCAGTACTATTTGGCGAATGAATAACTAGCAATGCAGTGGTACCTCTTCAAACAAACTCTTCACAAGATAACGAGATAACTGTATTATATTCTCTTCGTTTATAACTTTACATGTGACATATGGACAGCTTTAAATAGTGTTGTGTATTTGAAAAAAGTATTATTTTCGCACGCGGACAAACGCCTGGATCGGAACAATTATATGTAATTAATATAAATATTTGTCCCAGGTGGAACCCGTGACCCGCGACGCCGAAACCGATAGCATAGCCACTTTCCCCAAACGATTCATCTTCCATTGGGAATTGCTTATTGTATTCCAATTCATCTCTTACTTAAGTATTGATCATAATCAATAAAATATTGGCGTTTTGTTGAGAAAGTTGTGACGGAATTGTAATTCGTGTTTCTGTTATTTTGTAACATTTTTGTTTTTATTGTTGAATACGTTGAAATGTCTACTAATGTTATATAATATTGTTATCTCGAACTCTTTAGATATCATTTATTACTAATAACTATAATCTAACAACGTCATCAACAATAGGAAAAGTACTATTATATTTCACTCTAATAATCTAATGAAAATTAGGTTGCCTTCGGCTTTATTCGAATGGATTTTTTCTATGCCATTCGTCATACCAAAATAAAAATATGATAAAGCTGATTTTTATTTATAATATACTATTATTTGTAATATAGTATTGCCAAACCTTCAGGATGTATGTTATTCGACTGCCAAAGGCAATGTTTACAGCGTAATTATTTACCATAGAATTATAAGTTAGATCTCTGGTTGATGACGGCAACGCAGTGCCCAGCACGTTCTACTTGGCAAACAGGTGCTCGACTTTTTTTCGCCCGTAACTTTTGACATGGTCTTCGCCTTCGTCTCGTGGGGTATAGTCGAGTTATTTGCAAACTGCAACGTCAACGGCAAGGTGATCTCGCAGTGAGTTCCTAAACGGGTGGTGAAATTGCATCGCGTCTCGGCGGAGCATCGCTCGTACGCACCGGGGAGAACTACCGTTGCGTGACGTCATTCGACCGAGACAGCCATAGCACTGCAGTCGCTTGGCAGAGAGAGTGACGCAAAAACAACATGCCAAATAGGGCGCTCACATGTAGCGAAATATCGGCGCGAACGGGTGCCGGATGCCAATACCGCGCCTGGGATTCGAACACGCGTCCGCTTTAGGGAAACGTCAAGCGTCAAGATGGCGGCGCGTAGCTGTCAGTTGCAAAAGCGCGGGAAACGGCGTTTCGGTGACATCTGGCGCGTCGGATTCGCGCCAAATCTAACGGCGCGTGGTACTCATACAACACGTTCGGCTTGGCTTTTGTTTCGACGTCATTTTTAGACTCGCTTCATAGTTTGCGTACCATTTTTGTATCTGTCGATTAGGCAAACGTACACAAGAGAAACTGTACTGCGTCTCTGTGCCCTTTTAAAGTTCTGCGTAGCTAATTTAACCATTTTGTCTCGACTAGCTTTAGTTTTGTTAAGAGTCAAGATATTTACTTTTCTTTCTTTATCTATATATCTCTTTCTCTTTCATTACTGATTTAGTAGATCTAATGAAATGTAGTGTATTAATTTACTTCCATAACTTTTTTATTATTTTCACCATTTACATTTCATGTTTTACGACCAAAGTACAAAGATTATTTATATTAATATATATTATATATGGCGACTGCGTCCTTTTTGAAGTCCTTTAGAAAATGTTTATTTTATTCTTCTACTTTACGTATATCTGTATTCATATTTAACATATCTGAGTCCATTCGAAAACTTGTCAAAATCCAATTAGTCAATTTCGATTTCAAAACGACGAGAGTTCGCTATCAAGACTCCTTAATCAGATCGCATTAAAATTTCCCCCGGTCCGTTCCGATTCCGCTAACCTTTCTCATCCAACCTCTCGGCGCGTCTTTATCTAAATCTCAATAGAATTATGTTTGCGCGGCGCGGACATACAAACTGAGGCGGTATCTCGCTCTATTATCTCTCCGGCCGTCCAGTTTCAAATAATAAATTGTGATTTGACGTATTGTGCGCGGGGCACACGGCCGGATTTATCGTTGACATTTTAATTGGATCCCAACTTGGTAATGTTTCGAGTTTTTCGATCGCGATCGTAGTGGCGAAATAATAATTAGATGGATTGGGTCCAGCGGTGCACACGGACAGTCGTATTTAGTATATAAAGTAATGGTGATAGTATAGGAACTTGTAACATTAAATATTGTGACATCATTTTTAAATGAGTAACCGTTAAATTTCTTAACAGAGCTACATTCCGAGCATTTAGTTTAATTTGACAAAAGCGTCTAGAATCATCGCTGTAAGAAATGGGAACTTTAAGTAAAAAATATTTTTAAATATGTAGTTACATATGTAAATAAAGATTGAAAGATTCATGCCAGCTTGTGATTATAGCCCCGTAAAGTTTTAATTTATGCAAAAGGGTCCTATTTTAAATTGAAGTAACAACATGGAGTTCTTTCAAATATCTATCTTGAATAACATTTGCACTAACTAACAAATCGTGTAAAGCAAAATGACAATAAGTCATTTCATTGTTTTATTTTTTTAAAAAGTTGTTGCGTAATACTATTAGGTCTTGTACATTTAGGCAAGTTTGTGTTATTGCTTAATATGTTATTTGTTGACGACGGGGTTGGATGTATCGAAAAAAAGCTGTTTATATTTATTTGTTGGTAAAACTACAGTGTATCTGTTTGTTGTCCTAAATAAAGAAAAAAAACTGTTAACTTCTTAACAAGTTAAACTAATAAGTTTTAAACGTGTGTCCCAACTTTACACTATTGGCGCCGACGCAGCTATATCTCTCAGATCTACTCTCGTGCGTACTAGCGCGGTTTATTGCTTAGGCTTCTGATATTAAACCTAGATTTCACTTAGCACCTACCGCGCCAATCTAAATTAAACTTTATCTCTTCTTTGTAGGGCATTAATTTAACGCAATCCCAATCGGGAGATAAGACGTTGCGACCGTGAATAATGAGGCTGTTGATTGAATCGGATAAACGAGAAATGAATTTATCTCGCTTCGATATCGGCGATTAGAATGGTCCCCTCTCTGTCTGGCGGCGATTATCGAGTGTCGTATCGGCGATTAAGTATCGGGAGTACTGTAATTGACGTGAACGTTTCAATTATTTTGCGGTTTTTGAAGTTGATAATTTACACTACAGGCGTATGTACAATGAGAGGCAAACCAGTGTGGGGTTACGCGGTCTGAAATCTATTCACGAAATCTCGGTTTTCTGTTTTCTTCAGGTGCTGGATTTATATTTATCGTTGTGTTATTTTGTATTCGGTTTATTTAAAATATAATACATAATATCTACTGTCTGTAAAGTCTGTCTATGTGGTGTTAGTCAAATACTATAGATTATTTAGTTGGCTAAAATATTACAAACATGTAACTTTGTATGTTTACAATTTGTAAATGGTAGAACTCTTGCAAAGTCCGACTGCGACGTTACTACTGCCTTGCTAGTTATAATGCCGCCGAGCAGTAGTGTGTTAGCACTACTGTGTTCCGTTTTAAAGAGAAAGCCAGCGTAATTACTGGGCAAAGAGACAATCTTATATAATGTTATATCTTATATGTGTGGTACTGTTATGGGCAGGCGTGACGCTTACCAACAGACACACGACTTGCTCGTCACGTCACTTAATATCGTAAATAAAAAAAGATGTGTGTTACTCAAACATGGAAAAAGTGTTCTAATGAAATTTGGCGAAGAAACAATTAATTACTTAGATTAAAACATAGAGAACACACAAGCCTATAAATTTCAGGATTCACGAGAATTAATAATTTATGTTAAAGCTAATTGGCTAGTTGACTTTTTATGTCTGGTTATGTGATTTTTTTATAATTCACATATTTTTCGTATCCTCTTCATTGAATTTAAAAGTCCAGACGTAAGGAGTTGCGGACCGCTAAGCTAATGCCATTAAAAAGTATTTCGTGGTGTGTTCAGAATCTAGTCTCTTAATTTCCGTTGTTTATGATAATTTGTGCAAATAAGCATATGTAATGTTCCGGAGCACAGCCACTGAAAGTGGTAGGAGTCTTGTATAATCCGGGTTAGGGCCACAGCATTGCCGGCATTATTCTACCGCCAAACAATTATATGTAAGTATTCCGCTTTGAAGGGTAATGTTGGCAGCGTATTTATAAGACATAGAGACAGCCTTTACATCTCTAAGCGCAGTACCAATCAGTTTTAAACTGGTGTAGTTGAAAATACTATATGGCTTACATTACACGTGCATCATGCGCACGATTCACTCATCTAGTCAATTGTTTTCATAAAAGAAGATAGTTAATAATTTAATCCGTCCTGTGACCATGAACGGTGTAAAGTGTTTGAACCATCGGGAAGTTAAATTTAAAATAAACGCCATAAATTCCGTAAATATTTTTATTTTACAAAGTTCGCGTATTACTACTTTGTGGCAGAACTAGCAATAATCCACACCATTCTGGTAATATTTCGATTCGTAACGATTCTGCAAGAGTATATAAAAGTAGTAAAAATATGGAAGATTACTTCTCACATTAACTGTAATATTTATGTTATGCCCATTGGATATGTTTACTTACAATTGCTGTGATATTACAGGGCAAAGAGATAGACCATCTAATATCTCTGGATAACGAGCGCAACACAGATCCAAACACGCTCTGTGTTACTGTGTTGTGTGGGCAGGCGTCACGCTTACCATCAGGCGTACGACTTGCTCGTCTCTTTACTTTATGTCGTAAAAAAAGATATGATTTCAAATCCTTGTTGAATCGGGTTTGACACAGCTTACAGTATGCGTAGATAACATAACAAATATATTCCAGCTTCGTCGACCCTCTCGTCAAGCGGTACATTAAAATTCATGCATCGCCATGCTTTCCCTCGAAACTGCCGAACCGCACTGACAGACGGATGAATTTGTTTACAAAAGCAATGTGCGTCAGCCTTATGATATAGTTTGTGGAAATTAGCATTTCCGTGGACCCAAATCCGGAGAAAATACAAAAACCGAAAGAGTTTAATAGCGATAATATTTTGTATAGTACAACATGTAGTTGCAGCTACTCGTATAAGTTCAGTTTTGTTTTTTTTCGTAGTTCTAAGTGTATCTTATAATCTGGTGCATTTATCTATTACTTATTTATTTAGTGATTTCGTTTGCTTACGCGAATACTATACATTATTTAATAAAACGAATTAATGTATTTTAACGTAATGACATAGTTAACAATTAATGATTGCCTCAGTTAGAGAGAAGTTCTAACTGGTAGGAGTCTTGTTGAGACTGTTTAGACTGAGGTTGTACCACTGCATTGCCACATATTCTGCCTCGCGTTTCGGTTTAAAGGGCAATGATGCCGGTGAAATTACAGGGCAAAGAGATAGACCATCTTATATTTCTGGGTGACGAGCGCAGCAAAGAGCCAAGCGCGCCCTGTGAGGTACTGTGTTGTTATGGGCATGCGTGACGCTTACCATTGGGAGTACGACTTGCTCATCTCATAACTATCGCGTAAACAAAAGTACAAAAGGATAAAATGTGTAGATAAGTTAACAATTTATTTATTTTCTGTTACAAACAAAAATGGTATTGCTACTATTTAATATTATACTACTTAATTACATGTTCTTTTACGATTTTCATAATAAAAAGGGTATTTTTACGTCATGGTTGATATTAATTTCTACCGTTTGTTAGACCTATTTTCAAATACATTATTGTTAAGCGGACGCTGCTTGAAATTGGTTCTGTGTTCATGCAAATAACGATAACGAATAGAAATTGATTTGTTGTATGTTAACGACCAGATATCTATTACTGCTAAGATACCGAGTCTGCTAGGAGAAATCGATATTACTGAGAAATGCTTACAAGTGTTTGTTACCGAATGTAGATGTATATTGTATAGTTGTTTTTTACGATATAAAGTGACGAGACGAGGAAGTCGTGCGCCGGATGGTAAGCGTCACACCTGCCAATAACAACACAAAACCACAAAGAGCGTGCTCAGCTCTGTGCTGCGCTTGTCACCCAGAGATATTAGATGGTATATAGCTTTGACCTGTATTTTCGCTGGCATCATTGTCCTTCAAACCAGAACTGCTTGGCAGCAGAATTTCTGGCAATACAGTGGTACCGCCCCAGTCGGTCTCAGGAGTGATTGTGTTATATGGACGTTTTACGAGTACATAGTGTTACAATTACAGGGCAAAGAGATGACCTTAAATTTATATCTCGTCGGTTGACGAGCACAGCACGGAGCTAAGCACGCTCTGTGTACTGGGTACTGTGGTGTAATGGACGGGCGTGACGCTTTCAATTAGCCGCGCGAACGAGATGTCGTGACGAGACGACCAAGTTCATCTCGTCACGACATCTCGTTAAAAAAAACCAACATAAATTTCACGCGGATAGACGTCCAGATCCGGAACAATTATCTGTAGTTCTTAAAAATATTTGCCCCGTGTGGGAATCGAACCTGCGACCTGCGACAACAGCTACTGCGCCAATCGAGTCATCAACTATTTGAACATCATTGTCAATGAAATCAAATGAAAGACGATGAAATCCGCAAATTACTTTAATTTTTATGTGAATATAAATTGTAACTAATATAGATCTGAATATAAATTATTAAGAATATAGACTAATAGCAATCAACGTTAACGTAGACGAAAGTAAATTAATTCATTTGTTCATTTTGAATCCAAAATATTCTTATTTAGTCGGTAAAGTGACCACTTTCTTGAATCTCATATAAACTGACGTTGTCGCTTTAAGCCTACGCGGCTCTATACAGCTTTATCTGACCACCGAACCCGTGGAAATGCTAAGTTTCCACGAGTTGGATTGTGACCACTTTACTATTGCGCTATCCGGACAGTAATTTGTTTTGTGTGCAATGACGTCACTGCTTACGCTTGTCTCTTAGCGAAGAGTCGTACGTCCGCTAGTGATTCCCCTTCGGGGAAAAAAAGTGGTTCTGCTGACCCTTCGGTCTCGATCGGTGGTGGCCGCGATAGTGTTAGCGGACGGCGCGCCCTCTACTTCCCGACGCGTGTCGCCCCACTAAGCGCCTGGAACAAGTCACAGGCGGTAGCGGATTCCATCGGATTACGTTTCCGTTCCTACTTAAAATTAACATAACGCTTCTGTTCCTACTTATAGAAACGGTTCCCGTTATTCGATTTCTTTGTTTTTTTTATGGTTTGTTTTATTGTTATTCTTATTCCTCTTTCTGTCTTACTGCTTCTAGAGTTTTGGCTTTCTTGCGATTGTTATAGTTTTCACTTGATGCTGTTTCTAGCGTATCCGTATTTGTTTCTTGTTAATTTTCATCAAATTTTTATATATTAAGAGACTTTAGACTTGATATCAGTTTATTTTACATGAAATAAAAATTGTGATAGAATATTAGCCTAATTTTTTCATACTATTTATGTGTGGAAATGTAATTTATAATTATTTTATACATAGATGATTCTAAATAATCGCACGCACTTTGCCTTTAGCCTGTGTAGGTTAAAATCCCAGTCTCAAGCAGCACCTATATATCTAATCTATATATTCTTTATATTGGACTGTTAGTAATTACGACATTGTATTTTACTATATTTTTAAACGCTTTATTATATGTATTTACTTAATCGTAATATAACTGTTACAGTAACAGTTTTCTTGAATATTGTTAATATTAA
The DNA here is from genome assembly GCA_018247635.1 of Eurytides dolicaon deicoon. NCBI lineage: Eukaryota > Metazoa > Arthropoda > Insecta > Lepidoptera > Papilionidae > Eurytides > Eurytides dolicaon. The sequence continues at coordinate 12,466 of DWGO01000123.1, forward strand.
AATAATTAAATGCTCTTAATTAATATATATCAAGTTCTAAGTGATTAAAATTGGACTAATAATTTTATTTATTGTATTTACGCGAATACTACACATTGTTAAAATAAAACTAAATTACGGATTTTATCGCGTTTCATTTGTTTTTTATTCTGTTCCATGTCTATGAACTGTGCAGTATTCGAAACGTTGGGAACTTAAAATTAAATGGAAAGCGATAAAATTCTTAGATAAATTAGTTTCAGTTTAACACTTAGACCACAGGCTAATAGAGGCCGCATCGCTTCCGCCGGCCGAACCTACATAGCCGCTCCTTCCTTGAGCCTTATCTCTGTTGTCATTACGGCGGATTTCTCTCAGGGCGATGTCTATGCGGTATTTTGCACTTTTTTCGTTAAAGTCGCACGTTCAAAAGAGTTCAACGAGCGCGCGGAAATGATGTACCACTTTTAAAATGGTAGGACTCCGAGTCTGTCTGGGGTGGGCAGCATTGTCAGTTATTCTGCCAAGCGGTTGTGTTCCTTTATGAAGGACAATATTGAGAGCGTACGCAGCACAGAATCAAGCACGTACTGTGTAGTACTGCAGTGCTCGAAATTTCGGGATTTTTATGGGCAGGCGTGTCGCTTACCATCGGGCGCATGACTTGCTTGTCTCGTCATTTTGTCTCAAAAAATAAAAAATATCCCCGGTCCAAGATTCAGAACGAGATTTCTGTCAGCAGAATAAGCGGTTGACCAGTTTTAAACATATGTTATGAGGTGGTTAATTGTAATATACATATTGTATAATTGCACGTTTTAATATAGCTATACTACGTAATGGGTTACGAATTTATATGGTTACTAGCAAAGCAATTATGGTGGATAGTACCTAAAATGTTATCTACATTAGAAGCTTATAGAGTGATTAATTGGTTCAGGAATATTTAAATCAGTGTCCTCATCTCTATAAAATTTGAGTCTGAATTACTAGACTGTTCACAAACATCCATTAACTTCATTTTGGAGATTTTTTTAGACAAATATTAGCTAAATATGATAGTATTTGAAAAGTTAAGTCTTGACTAATTTTAATAAAAATTATGATCTCTACTTGAGATTTCGTTGGATTAGGCAAGATATACCTTGAGGTAATATCTCGTTTAACATTATTTAAATTTTCCGCTTTCTATTATATGTAGTTAACGACCGATAAACAAAATTATCATACGTGAAAGCACTTCATAATATTGTCCAGCTAATTGTTTATCCTTGAGGCATCAAATGTTATGGAACCAGTTCCAAGATTTGGGTGAACGGTGAAAGACAGTCGAATTATCTACAAGGATCAAGAATTCCTTTCTATTAACAACAGCACGCTGTATTTTATGTAATAAACCTGTTGGGTTAAGTTTTTAATAAGCACTACAATGTAAAATATCCGTAACAAATATCTCTGCTGCTACGTTTTTCTCGTGTGGCTCACCAGTGTAACTAGATTTGCTTAAATATTTCTTACAAAAAATACCTTTCATAATTGATAATAGTCACCTTAAAGGAAAAGTCGAGATTCCTATGCAGAATCTGTTTCGCTATCAGGCGAGCATCGTCGAGTGGTAATGTCTTGTGTAGATACCAAAAGCTATAGAAATATGATGCTGCTGCGTTAGGCAAATTAACTGATAAACAGAGGTTTTATGTAGAGTAATAGTAAGTATTGATTTCTCTTCAGGAAGCTCGTTATTCTACCGCCAAACGGTAATGTCTAAACACGTCTAGTGTTTTGGTTTCAAACGTTGCCAGCATAATTATTGGATATAGAATATTTATGTATAATCTCAAATCTTTGGTGGACGGGCGTAGCGTAGAGCCAAGCAGGTTCTGTGTGGCATTGTATTTCTGTCGGCAGGCGTTTACCATCAGGCGCAGTATTTGTTCGTCTCGTATAAAGTGACGCGAATTTTAAAAAAATATGCATATTGCCAAATAAATTTATTAACACTAACTAGAATGCAAAACTAAATAAGTGGTAGAAGATGCAGAGTTCGACTGGAATGGTACCACCGCATTGCCAGTTATTCGACCACCAAGCAGTAGTGTGTTAGCACCAATGTATTCCGGTTTGAAGGGCAATGATATCAGTATAATTACTAGGTAAAGAGATAGATAATCTAATATCTATGGGGGACTAGCGTAGTTCAGAGCCTAGCACGCTTTGTGTCGTACGACTCGTTTGTCTCGCCATTTTATCTGGTAAAAAAAATGCTTTTACTTAAATTCCGCCAAATTTAGGTGCACAAGCAATCACTCCATATCTTTTTGAGTATCGCGAACTTTCTGCCGAGTCTTTTTCCCAGTCGGTGATAATTACGACCCCACCCTCCCCCCGCACTAATAACACGTCGATAACGTCAATGCGGATCGACCGCACCAATTCGGCGACCACCCCGAGAGAGTATTACGGATTGCCCGACGCACCGACTTCGCACATATCGAAAATTTTTCAATTTACATGAGGAGGAATTAATCGCGCCTCGCCCGGGGCCCGCCACCGCTGTAATTGATTTTAATGGACCCCAGCGCGCTTTTTATCGCCCACTCCAGACGATTTAATCGCCGTTGGGATTATTAAGCGATTACATTTCGAAACGAGCGAGCGACAGGGAAGTCGCGCCACATCGAAGCCTATTCCTTCGATTGGAAAGCATGTTGTGTGAAAATGCCCTGCTTTCTCGCAGATTGATTATTCCAAGTCGAAAAGAAAGAAACTTTTTGTAGACTCCCGATTTAAGATGTTATATATTAAATCTTTGAGGTGACCCGTTAGGTGCATTATCGATCGGCATCAGCGC
>DWGO01000124.1:0-15294 GCA_018247635.1 Eurytides dolicaon deicoon
GTTATCGGCTCGCACGATGTTAGAAAATAAGTTAGCTTTAAGCATTCGTACTGAGCATCTCCTTCTGTTCGTACGCTTGTAATTTTAATTAGATTAAATAATTTTAATATTAATTATTTTTTATTCTTTTTAAAAAGTCTATTCGCGCTCCAATAGATTTGACTATATAGTCTGTTATTTACTTACTTATTGTCTATTTATTTATATTTTATTAACACTGCTTCACATAGAGATCTAAGTGGTAGGCACTTCTATAGTGTATACAAAGTACTCTGTGGTGGTAGGACTCTTGCAGAGTTCGACTGTGGCGATACGACTGCTTTGCCGGATATTCTGCCACCAAACGGTAGTGCGTACTCACTACTGTGTTTCGGTTTTAAGGGTAATGATGCCGGTGAAATCACAGGGCAAAGAGATAGACCGTCTAATATCTCTGGGTGACGAGCGCCGCACAGAGCCAAACACACTCTGTGTGGTACTGTGTTATTATGGGCAGGTGTGACGCTTACCATTAGGCGCACGTCTCGTCAAAACGTCTCTTAAAAAAACATTGTTGTTGTTGTAAAGAGATAAATCATCTTATATCTCTGGATGACGAGCGCAGCACAGAGCCAAGCACGTTATGTGGTATTGTGTTGTTATGGGCAGGCGTAACCCTTACCATCAAACGCACGACTTGCTCGTCTCGTCACTTTATCTCGTAAAAATAAAATCTTAAATATGTGGGAGACGAACGCAACGTAAGCAAGATTTATGTGGCACTGTACTGGGTCTATGGTCAGGCGTCCCGGGCTCTCCCTTCAGCATGGAGGCCAACATCGCGTAGGACGTCCATCCCGGTCTCCTCCTCTAGCTGCCGCTCTGTAATTGACTCGCCCGGTTCGGGTTCATCCATGTCGGGAGAGTTTGTCGGGATCTCAATCACGGCGACTTCCTCAGCTTGTTCAAGTGTGCGGGAGTTGTCGAGACGAGGACGTTTATCGTTATGGACGATTTCTGGAGATGTGCGCGGTCGGGCAGCCTTCACGCTCACCTTTATGCGCTAAGGCTGAGGCTCCTAGCTAGCCACGCGCTTAGGCATAGTCAGCGAAAGGACCACATCTAGAGCGGTCCTATATCCAATCCTGGCATCGAAGTTGCCGATACAAGCGAAACTGTCGGTGTACAAAACGTACATAACGTACGCAGCGCCCCTGCGTGCCTCGCAAAGACGCAGGCTTCAGGTGCAACAGAACTGTGCTCTACGCATTATCGTGGGAGCAGAGTCAAAGCAAATGCCAACTCCCTTTTACCGACCAGCTTAAGCTGATCGAGATTCCGCCCGAGCTCTCCGAGGCTCGAATCAGCCGATCCATAGTCGGCTGCATTCCATTTTGCAGCCGACCATGGATCGTTTTGTTTGACACATATTGCAACTGCGACCGACGTTGTAGATCATATGAGAGAGAACGTTCGGAGCCTCATGCTCCCTTTTCTTTTAATTGTTGTGCTTGCGGCCTTGGAGCGGCAGCTAGGTACACACCCCAGTGTACGCCTACACTGGGGATTAGCTGCGTCCCTTGCCACTCACCTCCCCGCTACTAGGTGGGGAGGCTATATTTTGTGTGTACACACCACTGGCTGGGCCGCAGTCTCAATGGCGTCCATCAACAGATCCGTTGTTTTGGTTGAATTGCTCCAATTGGTCCAGGCTAACTCCCTGAAGCTCAGGGATATCCTGTGTGTGGTATCCGTAGACTATACTACCCCAGAGACCGAGTGGACTTAATCTCTGTCGAATCGGACCTAGTCCCCGAGCGAAAGGCCGTATACAACATAACATCTATCTGTTGACTTACCGGTATTAAGGTAGAATAACCGCGTCGTAATGGATTAGTTTCACAGTGCCACAACTGCCAGGTGTACGGGAACACTACGCCCAATTGTTTCGCCCACCCCAGATGCGTCAAATGCACTGGGGACTACGACGCCTCGGAGTACCCCAGGGCTAAGGACGCTCCCGAACCACCGGAGTGCGTCCTCTGCGAAAAACAGGGACACCCAGCCAACTGCCGTGGCTGCGAACGCGTTAAAGTCAAACGTTCCAAAACACCCGCGGCACTGCCACTAACTCAGGCCTCCTTACGGTCACAACCCCCACCACCCAAACCATCCGCGATTATTGAATCGACGAGTTAACGAGTTAAAAATGCTCGCCGGGAAAATTCGCTCAGCCCAATCCCTCCAGGATAGGCAATCAATGAACACACGGTGCTCGTAGACGCCATCTGGTCATTCACGGCCAAATAAATTGATCGTGATACGCGTTTTCCCTACATTTTAAACACACGCAGAACTAGTTTTAAAAGGAAGAGTCAAATCAAGGTCTCTAGGTCTCACTTACTTTCACGCAGACGGCATTAGGTGTCAAGAGGCAAAAATTGACGAATTTATAAGAAATAACAACGTAATTATTTTGCTAGTACAGGAAACATTCCTAAAACCTAGCCATCGCGATCCCAAAATCGCCAACTACAACATAGTCCGCAATGACAGGCTTGACGGCCGAGGGGGCGGCACTCTAATTTATTACAAAAGATCCCTCCAATGCACTGCTCATGACGTGCCAACACTTACCAACATTGAGGCGTCAGCGTGTAGGATAGCGCTAACCGGCCACAGACCATTTGTACTTGTCTCAGTCTACCTACCACTGAAAAAATTACATCTCAGAACCGACCTTGAGTTCCTACTAAATTTAAGCCCCTCCGTGCTTTTTACAGGCGATCTTAATTGCAAGCATGAATCATGGAACTCTACTAAAATCAACCCCAACTGGCGCACGCTTTAATCTCGGGCTAAACCTTAATTTTAACGTCATTGCCCCGACTCCCCCACACGCTACCCCAACTTCTTAGGGCGTACCTATCAAACGCCTAAGGTACTAGATTTAGCAATACTTAAAGAGGTCTCTCTCGATTCTACATCGATTAGCAAACCCGTCATTCGGAAACGGGGCCAGGACGCAGTTGAGGCCCTTCTGACTAAATTCCGCTGCTCCCACTGGGACACCCTTCTTGAGGGAATAATACCATCCCACACACACCTCTCAAACTAGACCGTAACCTCAAAGGAGGGAGTCGCGATCCCATCCCGCCATTAGTCCGAACTAACATCAAACGCCTTAAGCCACGTTCAGCCCCTGGTCTCGATCAGCAATAAACTTCTCAAAAAACTCCCTGGCCCGGTCATCGGTCTACTAGTGAATACCTTCAATGCGCTCCTCTCCAGCTGCTCCTTCCCGGGCGCCTGAAAAGAAGTGATAGTCATCGGCATTCACAAGCCGAACAAATCCAAAAACCTCCCCGCTACCTATTGCCCGGTCAGCCTCCTCAGCTCCTTTGGGAAACTATACGAGCGTATTATCGCTAAACGGTTAAAAGATTACGCGTCACTGTAATTCACAACGAGCTTCAGACCGAAACACTTTTGTCCCCTTCAGGTGCACCGCCTCAAGAAGCACATATTCAGCCGACTCGCACGCCCCCGCCCCGACGTGCGGTTTGCGGTACTCGACGAAACTTTACACACCCGGATTAAGAGGCTAAAAGCGCAAACATCAGTCCTAGAATAGAAAAAACGTCTGACAGTCTGAAGCATACGGGAAGTAAAGATACAGTGTTTTAAGTGCAGTTACAAGTTGTGACGTTACTCTGAATCGCTAAGTGCTGGTGATTAAGAAGTATTAAGTAAAATCGTTGTACTGTTAGTGCCAGAGTGATTGTGAATAAACCTATTGGAATTAGGTTAGCTGAATTATTCCTAACACTAGTAGATCTAAATATGTGGAATAAAGTTGACTAATATCTGGGATAGCATAGATAGATACATAGATATTGCATTGTATTGTAAGAATTGTCACGGATTTTCTTTCTAACAGAGCAACTGTTAAGTATCTTGCCAGCTTTTCCGGTAGAACTGCATTCCGATCCGGCGAGGGTACCTAATATATTGTATCGTTTCACATTAGAATGGTATTAAATCTCATTTCAAGACATTTTCTAAAACTCTAAGATATCTGATTGGATATTACTAACTGGCTTTTTAAAAGACTCGTCGTAGCAAAGTTTATTTAAACAATTATTTTACCAATACTGTGATAAGGGGGATAAAGCTCATAAACAGGTTTGAAACCAATTAAATTTTTACGTCTCTATTATAATAAAAATAATTTGAATATTTAAATGATATTATTAATAATTTCGTATTTGGCTACGTTACGTTCAATAATTTTATATCTATTTTTTTTCACAATTACGTCATATGTATAAAATAAAAGTCAATGAGAACATATTTTTCTCACAATAAACTTTTGATATAGGAATACATCGATTGCTATAACTAATATTTTATTCCAAATCGCACAATGTATTATAAAATCAAACAAAAATCAGTTAATAACTCTATAGGACATACTCCATTTTACCTTAAGGAATTTTCTTTTGTTTCCACTATCCATGTCATGTATGTACTATATATCTACTGCGTTATGCATACAATATGAAATACACACACACACAAATAACACTGGTCTGCAATGAAATCCTCCTTTACAAAATTATGCTATAAATATGAAGATTTTAATGCTCTGAATCTATTCCCGTTGGTCGATTTTGTCTATCACGTCTACATTTTTCGATATGATTTTTTTTTTAAATTTCATAAATTTTGTTTTTTTTTCAATTTTTTTTTTGTTTTTCAACATTAAATCAGTATATATACATACAAAATAAGCTTTAGCGAGTTGTTTGTGAAAGAAAAAAAGTATTGAAAGTGATTTTTATGGTAGTACATATGCGCATGCGCAGTATCCGTTGTGACTTTTCGACAGTTAGTTGCAAACTGTTCTTTTAATTGTTTACATTCTATATAAAATATTTTGGTAAGTTTTGCATAATGTTTATGTTCTCTTCATTTGTGTTGAGTATTTTATGTGTAGTTTATGTATTTTTTTACAGACAGAGCCAATGAATATAAAAAAAAATTTGAAAATTGTACTAAAAAAATTTTTTATTTAATTTTAGGTTATAGAATGCCGCGAGCTTGTAAAAATTCTACAGACAGTTTTTGCTACATTTGTGGTGAGTTTACACTAAAAGTACAACGAAATATGATCACAGATCTTGTTAAAACAGCTTATAAACTCTATTTTGGATTTTCTATTGACGAGAGAGATAAAAGTTGGCTGCCAAAAATATGTTGTAATAGTTGTTCGAGAACATTAAGAGGTTGGCTTGAAGGAAGTCACAAGTCTATGCCTTTTACAATGCCAATGATATGGAGTGAACCTCAAAATCATGAAAATGATTGTTATTTCTGCATGACATCAACACAAGGATTCTCAAAAAAAAATAAAAATAAAATTGTATATCCGAACATCGCATCTGCAATGAGACCAATCCCTCGTGGTAAAGGCACTTTACCTCCAGTTTCACCAAAAGTCAACGAGATGAAAAATAAAAATTCTTCTGGTCTACAGCCTCAATCGAGTCTTCTTTCTACTGGTAGTACATCTTCATCTTCTTACACTTTATCCGGAACTTCATGTCCATCAAAAGAACCTTATTTACTTAAGCAATGTGATTTGAATGATCTTGTTAGAGACTTGGGGCTTTCAAAATCTAAGGCACAATTACTTGGATCACGATTAAAACAATGGAATTTGTTGGATAAAGATACAAGAGTTTCATATTTTCGCACAAGACAAGAAGATTTTACGACTTATTTTTCCAAAGAAGATGATTTGGTATATTGTAACGATGCTGCAGGGCTTCTTCAAGAACTGAGTTTCCCAGAAAATTCTGATGAATGGAGACTTTTTATTGATGCCTCTAAGATAAGCTTAAAAGCCGTTTTACTTCATAATGGTAACAAATACCCATCAGTGCCTGTTGCACATGCAACAAACATGAAGGAAAATTATGCAAATCTGGAGGTATTACTTGAAAAGATAAAATATTCTCAATACCAATGGAATATATGTGCTGATTTAAAAGTTGTCGCTATACTTACTGGATTACAAGGAGGATACACCAAATTTTGCTGTTTTTTATGCGAATGGGACAGTCGCGCAAGAGAAAAACATTACAAAGTAAAAACTTGGCCACTACGAAAGAGCTTGACTCCTGGGCTTAAAAATGTATCTCAAAAACCTTTAGTGCCAAGTGATAAAATTTTTCTGCCACCACTTCATATAAAGTTGGGACTGATGAAAAATTTTGTGAAAGCTATGGATAAGGAAGGTGCAGGCTTTCAATATCTCAAAACAAAATTTCCTCGAATCAGTGATGCGAAATTAAAAGAAGGGATTTTTGTAGGTCCGCAGATACGCGAGCTTATGACTGATGAAGCATTTAATTCAAAGTTAAACAAAGCAGAAAAAAGAGCTTGGGTGGCTTTTGTAAAAGTGTGTCATAATTTTCTCGGGAATACGAAAGCTGAAAACTACCGACAAATCATTCGAGAGCTTCTTTCTGCTTATAAAGCATTAGGATGCAATATGTCACTCAAAATTCATTTTTTGGACTCGCACGTAGATTTCTTTCCTGAAAATCTTGGTGCCGTATCAGATGAGCATGGTGAAAGGTTTCATCAGGATATTATGCAAATTGAAAGACGCTACAATGGGAAATGGTCAGCAGCAATGCTTGCTGATTTCTGTTGGTCGATTCGCCGAGAAACTTCAATGCAAACAATGAAAAGAAAAAAAACGACCAAATAACTTCAATCTTTTCACCGTGATACGATAACTTACTGATATTTCTAGTATTTGTGACTGTAAAATTATCATTTTTCACTGTAAAACTTGAACCGTAATTATTTTTCACTTTTTATTATTTTTGTTATTTTAATAATATCATTTTTCGATTAAGTGGACTTTATATAAAAAAATCTATGTGCTATACTTATTTGCATCTTAAATTCCTTGCTTAGAGCACAAAATACCCTAAATTCATGCAAAAAAACAATCAGGAGAAAAAAAAATTTTTTTTTGCAGACCAGTGTTAAATAAAATTTACTGTATTAAAATAAAAAGACATGATATGGTAAGTGACATTAATTTATATAGAAATTAATGTATTTTAGAAATTAATATTTTTCATTTTAATTTTTATTAATCGATAAGGTCAATTCCGAAACAATAAATTACGTCTAGCAGTGGTTTAAAAGCGTATATTTCTATAAAAAGTTTATAGAAATATTCGCTTTTAAATTATAAACAAATTATTTATTGAAAATTAAAAAAAAAACAACTATCTGGTAGGCAAATATACGCTGTTTTTATATTGAATAAAAAAAAACTATATACGCTTCTTGATCACACATCTTGATACTCAGCGTCTTCTTCAACAGTTCATTATGGATTTTATAAAAGGTATTAAAACTATTTTATATATATATTTTTTTTGACTTTTCTGAAGTTTTTTTTTTTGTTTCTAGTGTCACACACAATCACTGATGTACTGCGTCTGGCCGTTTTCGAGTCTGAGGGATGGTCCATATTGCTCGAGCAGAATCTTATCAATTTGTGGCTAACAGCCACATAGTTAATAGGTTTACACTACAGGTAAACCTCTCTCTGACCTCTCTCGCAGCAGCGGAATTTATCTTTTCATTGTCATAAGTGACGAGACAAGGAAGTCATTTGCCTCATAGTAAGTGACACGCCTGTCCATAAGAACACAGTGCCGCACAAAACCTGCTTGACCCAGCACGTCACTCGTCACCCAGAGATTTAAGATGTTCTATCTCTGCCAAGTAAATACGCTGACATTATTGCCCTTAAAACAGGAACTCAGGAGCACTTACGCACTATTGTTTAGTGGTTGAATAACTGGCAAAGCAGTAGTACAGCACCCTAGATAGACTCTGCAAGAGTCCTACCACTCACTATAAACGAGACAAACGTCTTGAGCACGTCGGAGCTGTAGTCGGATCCGGCTCCGCGGATGCCTCTTTCGACCGCATTGGTTCACGAGGGAGTGGACATCCGTCAGAAGGACGGGTGTGTAGAGGTGGGGTATTCTGCAGGTGAAGACGTGATCCATAGGCGCAATCTTATAAACGACCACTCTAGCCCTTCAGCTTCCCTCTACCCCTCTTTATTGTCCTCTTTGTTGCCTGGCCACAGATTGTGGCATGTGGGCCTATCATTTATCTATTTTTGTGCCTACCGTGAAGAGAAGGTGCATATTTTTCTGTTACTTTTTTGTCTTAAAATATGTTGATAGTTGATATTATTTTTTGTGGATTTTCATAGCATATGGATAGCTATTAGGCAGCACACGAACTCGCTTGTTACCAGTAGACTGTTCGAAACGCCTTATTATCGTAAAAATAATATAGAATCTATTTCTATATTATTTTATGATGGTCTGCAGATTGTAGAGCACCACCAGCACAAGCCATTATATTGCTATGAAAATGGAATGAAATGAAATTAAGCTTTATTCAATTAGGCTTTAACAAGAACTTTTGAATCGTCAGTGAAGTCAGATCGTGAGAAAGTTATTAGCGGCTCGGAAAGCAGTTCTGCTGAGCCGGCGGAAAAGCCGGCAAAAAACTCAACAGTTGCTCTTTTAAAAATCAAATGATTTGATTTTTAAAAGAGTATAAAGTATACCCGCATATGGGTCAATATATTCTAATTTTACGCATATTTATCAACTAAAAACTCTTGGACAGAATAATATGCTCTACTGAGTAGAATGTTTTTAATTTTAGCTTTAAATGTAATTCTAGGATAGATTGTGGAATTATATACCTATGCGTATACCCAGTCTAATGAAGGATTTATTTACTTTTTGTAGACGAAACCTGGGCGTTACTAGTTTTCAAATATGTATTTTAATTTTGACGTATATACAATATATTAGAGAATAAGTATTGAGATGCAACTGTATGAATACCTGCTTCTTTAAAGACATCTCGCATATCAGCTCGCAGAATCTCGAGCTCTTAAATCATAAATAGACCGTACCGCTCTTTTTTGAGGAATGAATATTGATTTAATTTCTCTTTCTCAGCACTGCCCCAAAACAGCAATCCATAAGATAGAATAGCAGTACTTATAGCTGTTAAGTTTCTAACTTTTCTAATTGCATATTAATATTATTCAATTTTTATTGTCCCCCCGTCCAAATACTTTTAGTAAAGGAAGCTCCCATCGCATTAGAACTTATTATTAATAAAAATGCTGCGAGGCGAGGATTTCCCCTTGTACATTCATTCACACATGTGGAATATACGTAGGTTTTACCCTAGTTTAAACGTAATATTTTCACCGCAAACCAGTTTTACGCGGTATCTGGTGTTCGATTTAGCTATTAATAATTAAATCTAATATAGCGAACGTGTCAAGAGTAAATAATGACAAGTTTTTTTCAATTACTAGCAGACGAGATCCTATAAAACCTCCAAGAACAGCCAGACTGAGAGGAGACAGCACAATCGCAGTAGCAATGGCATCGTCTGTTGTTAAAGACCAAGACCCACTTTAAGGTCGGAGTGCCAATGCAGTAGTAGTATTACACTATATTTTATATTTAAATTTAAAATAAAAGTAATTAGTATTAAAATTTTAAAACATCTTTTATTATTTAATCGATACAATTTTTTTTTAATGTAACCAATCTTTTATTTGGAAATTTTAAACTGTGTACCTACTTATACAAAATACACAAAGTTTTAATACAGGAAAATATAAATATGTGCGTGAGTAACTTTTGACGTTTGAAAATAAATAGTTATGAGATACAATATTTTTGTGATATGAGAAGAAGCTTCGTTATTTCTTTAAAGGTAAAAAATTATTATCATTTTTTTATTAATAATAAAAACCTGTTTTTCTTTTAATATTTTTTTTATCTGCTTCTGTTTCAATTTTTAGTAACCACGATATTAGATAACCAGTTTCGTCATTACTAATTTACATACATTATATTAATAGGACTTTATATACCCACTTATTTTATTCCCCTCAGAGAATTCAAATTCCGTTTTTATTCCCGGATAATATTCATATTGCTTGTTAGATTTTTGCGAGATTCATCATCTTGGAGAAATCTAATTCTTCGCTCTTAAGAGCCGTTACGTCTTGTTCCGACTTAAATCACTTAAAAACCATGTACACGTAAAATAAGAAGTGGTCTGGGAAATTCTGGCAGGTATCTTTATGTATCTTTATATGTTAATAGCTATAGCGACAAAAACATGTTAAATACTAGATATAAAAATAAGCTTGTTACACCTAGACTTCGTCTCCAAAATTTGAAGAAATCTTTCATCAGGCCTGAGTATACGCGTATATAATAAGACTCTATAAATTGCGTCCGTCCTATTATGTCGTACGCATGTCCGGCATTCGCGCACATCTATCCGGTCCACTTGAATCGTCTTCAAGTAGTCCAAAATAAATTCATCCGCTCAGCAACCGGTGCTGAGTGGTATCAGCGGAACGACGATCTGCACCGCGACTGCAGAATTCCGACGATCCGCGAATTCTTCCGGGAGACTTCGAAACGGTTATTCGAGCGTGCCGAATCCCACAAAAACCCTCTGATGGTAGCTGCGGTAAGTTACGTTATGTAAAGCCTACTCGCATTGGGGTAGTGTGGCGTAAGGTCTGTTGCCAGCAATGGAACATATATATGTAAGGTGTTACTGTTACATTACACACATCTTGTTTGAGCACATCGCAGAGCCGAACAGCTTCTGCATGATACTATGATGTTATGGATATGCGTGTCACTTATTGTGAGGCGCACGGCACTCTTCGTGACTGTGACACCCAAAAAATTATAAGATCAAAGAGTCTGTTTCTTTTATTAAACTTGATATCAACAACTGGCCATAGGGTACTACTACTAGACAAACTCTGTGAAATAATACAGAACTCTGTTGCGCTACTACAAAATTTATGTATTAGTCTATCAACTGATAGACATTTTACGTTTTATTCAAACGGATTGGATCCTAATTTGATGATTCAACCTTTTATAAAAATGTACGTATTCGCGTATACATAAATGTCCGATAGTATACATATAATATAGCCGATTATTATGTATATTTTCGACCAGGCAAAAGATTAGCTTTATTTATGTCATACTTAATTGTTCATGTTAATGTTTATTCCATTTACTATGTATTTTTTATCGTATACCTTGAACATAAATAAACGCGGTAAATAAAATTATACTTGTAAAAAATAAGAGTGAAAGACACGTGATAAAACTACCGTATTGTTGGTGTCGTAAAATTATACGGCTGAGCCATAAAATAAGGTGTAGTGAAGTGTTGGTGTAAAAATTAAATTTTGTCAAGAAATATAAATTTATTTTTTACTTTATAAAAATGACGAATTCATAAGATAATTCATAAACATCATTTCATACTGCCGGAGGAGAATCAGAAATAAAGAAAAATAGTATTCGCACAAAGTTAAGTAATTAAACCTTAGAAATATTCAAAAGAAATACAAATCAAAATATATTATTTATAAAGTATGGAAAAATTTGTGAGTCAGACCGAGCAAATAGTTCTATTTCTTCAAAACAGTTTTTACACAAAGCCTTTTGTGAACACCACAACGCATGAAATATCTAGTGACTAAGTCCTTGAATATTTTGAGACGTACTACGTTAACAGCCTATATAGATAACAAGATAATATGGTAATGGTAGATTCAGGGAAAACATATAATAATAGAATATTTTATTTGCCTTAATAATTTGCGATTTTGTCATACTCTCAAATGCTACTTACGTACGTTTCGTATATGAAACAAGGCATCGCAAAATAAGAGCTTAAATTGTCATGACGCTTCACGAGTGTAGAGGTTCACTAATTGGTCTTCCGTCCAGTTACGTCATGTCACAATTCAACTGGACCCTGCTTCACAGAGTCGCTTAAAATATACCAAATCCAAATTTGCTTCTTATTGGGTATTAATCTATTCTTGTCTATTTATGCAATTCGTTTATTCGATTTCACGTTGCCAAAGAGCGATACGTCATTTTAAAGACGATATGTCATTTTAATAGCAATATAATAGTGTATCATTGCTAAATAATATTGTATCATCTATGTTAATATCTGTTTTAATAGCATGATGTACATTGGTTATTTAAAACCTTTTTCTAACGATACCCCGGCGGTCAGGATGTACGAATTGCAATGGCAGTCACGTAGCTAGCAAATTTTACGCTCCTTCATACTTTTGATTGAATTTTTCCCTTCTCTTCTATCGATATTAAATTCATTTCATGTTCAGATGAAGAAGAAATGTATTTTTAAATAAAAAAAAAATTGTGATTAATTCTTATGTAATTTTTTCAATATTAATAAAAAAAATCTTGAAGCTGATTAATTAAACCGACTTGTTGCTTTTAATTAAATACGAATATGTTCTTTTCGTGCTCTCCTTAAATAATAACTAATATCTAGTTATATATGATATAAAAAAAATCTTATATGTTATGTGATTTTTTTAAATAATATTTTTATTATGTTTCATAATTCTTTTTCATCCAACACAGTATCACACGGAGCATGATTGGCTCTGTGCCGTTTTCGTCACCCAGAGATATTAGATGGTCTATCTCTTTGCCCTGTAATTTCACTGCCATCATTGCCCTTCAAACTGGAACACAGTAGTGCTTACATATAACTGCTTGGCGGCAGAATATCTGGCAATGCAGTGGTACCGCCCCAGTCGGACTCTGCAAGAGTCAAGAGTCAAAAAAGTTTATACCTTTTTATGTAATGGGATAATTGTAAAATTTTATTTAATATTTTGTTGGTAGGAGAAAATACATAAGGTAAATAAGTTCTGGCAGCTACAACAAATTTCATCATCAATATTGAATTTGATGTCAAAATGAGGTTAAGTTTTGCTAAATTCATATTCATTCTTTTTATTTGCATTTTTACTATTAGTTTGGGATGTTATACTACTGAATGGTAGTGGAAGGGTGCGTTTTGAGATTTCACAGTGAAATTATTATTAAGTTTGAAAATAAAATACTTGAAGATAAAGACAAAGATACCAAAGAACATCTCAACCGCAAAACGATAAAACCTTTTCATTCCTTCAATATTTCATTCAACGTATTACGAGTTTCAAGAGATCAATCTGTAACGGCTTTACATTTTATCGTAAGCGTTTCTATAAAATTTTCAGAGAATCCCTCTGAGGAGTTGAGTTTTCATTTATTCATCAGCTTCTCTCGTTTAATTAATGACTGCAGTCAAAAGTCCGAAGAGACGTATTTTAGAACGGTAAAACGAAATATTCAACTTGAAGTTTAAGCGTTCGTTAAAACTAAGCCTTTTTTTTCTGCTTTGACCTTTTTCCCTAAATTGTGACCTACTTTCTTAACACTTATGAAAATCTAAAAATATTGGTGTGAAGTTGTGGTGCGTTAAGGTGGTAAGTATATAAAAATAACGGTACAGAATTCCCCAATCTATAGGAATAAATAACCAGTTTATAATTCTCACCATATGAGGTGTTATATCTCTCTGCCCAAATAGTTCTTTGGAAAGATATTAACTTATGTGGTAATGTGGTACCCGCCCAGGCGAAGTTTGGAAAGCTGGTATAACACAGTTACTTTAATACTATAATATAGCAAAACTACATTGTTTTATACACTACACCCATGTTATTAAAATTACAAAGATTTACACCTATATCAAAATTATTATTATTATTGATAGAAACAAATTAAGGTTCAAGTAATTACTTAGTTAACCAAACGCCAAGGAAGTGCTAATTATTATTAAAGACATTAACGCTTTTGTTGAGTATTTGTAGTAAACAACCAACGTTCTCCTTATACTAGCAATTATGGCTTTTATCTTAATTTATAATTCTTGCAAAAACATGTAATACTTAGTTTTTAAGTATCCACACTCATACATATAAAATCTTATGTTAAGTGCTCTCCTATGAAAAGAAGTCCACTTCAGTATTTAACAAAATTTTATAATAAAAGAACTGACGAAATTTACAGCATAATAAATTTGAGTTTACGTTCACGTTCTACCTGTACGTTGCTTTTATTCGCTCCATATTCTTTATGAATTCCGGTAAAATATAAAATATATAAGAAAACGGGATAAAGGCCATACACATATATACACATATACACATATATATGCTTATCGCTCGTAGGTCAAAAGGAATGTGGTCTCGGTGATTTTTTTTAAAATACGGAATTAAAACTAAAAATTATACAAATTTAGCTTCCTGCGCTTGTTAAGTGACGTTCAGATTCGAGTTTTGAAAACAGATGGCAAAATCTGGACATAAGCCGTATATTATTGTAGTAGTCACCAGTCCCAAAATCGATATTCGTAAAGATTCAAAATTAAGAAATTGATTTTAATATATCTGAAAACAATAACTACCACAGGTCAAGCGTGTCCGTGCCAATACAACAGCCGGCGATGTGTTTGGTGTACTTGAGGAAGGCGGGGGTCAATCAGCCTACGTCTCTTCTACTTAACCAGCAAGAAGCACTCGCTGATATATTTGGAGCAACGTGTGAGTCGACTATTTATTTATGTTCCCTTACCGAATATTATTTTGTAAACTGGACAAAAACAAACTAAGAATAAATTATCATAATTTCCTAAATATGGTAAATAAGATGTTAAATAAGGTAATCAGGCCAAGGCAGAGGCGTGGACGAATAATACGACAAAAATATGGCGCAAAGCCATACCGCATAGATGCCTTTGAGATGTGGTGATGGCATAAGATGCTGAGGATTCCGTGGACAGCGCACCGCACCAACGTGTCGATCCTGCGGGAGCCCCAGATCCAGATGGGACTGTTCTTACTTAAGTAGGACGTTAGAATATTTTTGCAACATTTTCCGAAAGAGTAGTAATTAAGAAAAACTCTTAGTGACGGGCGCGACACTTGACACCCCCATTCATGATGCTCTGCATTTGGCTGCGGACCGAAGGAACTGGTGACAAATGACCAACGACAACAAATTTATAAGTGGTAGGACTCTTGTAGAGTCCATCTGGGGAGGTACCACTGCATTGCCACATATTCTGCCGCTAAGCAGTAATGTGTAAGCACTACTGTGTTCCGGTTTGAAGGGCAATGATGCCAGTCCAATTACAGGGCGAAGAGATAGATCATCTAATATCTCGGGGCGACGAGCGCAACACAGAGCTAAACACTCTCTGTGTGGTACTGTGTTGTTATGGGCAGGCGTGACGCTTGCCATCAGG
>DWGO01000125.1:0-15282 GCA_018247635.1 Eurytides dolicaon deicoon
ATGGTAAGCGTCACGCCTACCCATAACAACACAGTACCACACGGAGCGTGCTTGGTTCTGGGCTGCACTCGTCACCCACGGATATTAGATGGTCTATCTCTTTGTCCTGTAACTTTAGTGCCATCATTGCCCTTCAAACCGAAACATAGTGATGCTTACACTTTACTGCTTGGCGACAGAATATCTGGCAATGCAGTGGTACCTGCACAGTCGGACTCTGGAAGAGTCCTACCACTTCCTAAGTTGGTTCATCAAGCAAACATATACGAGCTGGGTAAGACATGAAGATCTCTGAAACTGGTTGCATGTAAGAATAATTCGTGAATCGTGTTAAGGTATGAAATATGGAGCGCTCTAGTACAAGTGGGATACGTACATATCTTATTATTTAACAATAATAATGTCCTCCCGACCGAGTTTTGGCCACAGCCACCAATTCACCAGAGGTCAGCCCAACCGGTGGGATATATTTTGCGCAGACACAGGTACACTCACTCTTCCCTTACTCTCATAATCGCCCCAGAGGATGGACACAGACTACAGAGACGGTGACATACCGACCTCTTAGGATCGACTCCGCCAAGCCACCGCTAGGCGGCGTCAACAAGAAGCCGGGATTGACTTTTGTATATGCCCATTCCATGCATGGATCATCTTTCTTTTCAGGTTAATACAACTAAAAAACAACAGCACAAAGTCATTGCCTTTTCGATTGCGGGATTCGAACCCACGACCTCCTATTGCGATTTAGTAATCGCAATCGTTAATTAAGCTATCCCATCCCATAATACATACATATATGTATGTATGTATAACTAGTCACAACCGTCACCGACATTTCTCGCAATTAGCGTTGCTCTCGGCAACGATACTGTTCCAGGGAACTGTTTATTTGACTGCCCGCTTGACCTTCGGCGGACCAGTTTATTCGCACACCTATCGACTGACAATTACAACTTGCGTACAAGGCTGTCGTTGGGTATGCGACTCGTCATATGCCTATTTGATTGTGCCTAAGAAAGGCGACAGTCTCGAGTTCTCACAAATGTCACAGTAGTATCTCTACGTATTCGCGTAACTCATTACTTTTATGCAGGTACTACATTACGAGCAGTTTCACTCGCATGGATATCGATTTGAATTCGATTTTATTCCTTCGTTCCTCCTTAAACCAAAAATATATATGCATTGTCCATTAAAGTCGATTTATTTACAAATTTTATGGAAAACCGATACGTTATACATATTTAGTGAAGATATTACACGAGGTCTGTTCAAAAGTTCAGTCTGTTCGCAAGTTTGGTGTTTTTTTTTCAAAAATTATTCATATGTTCACGAACATCCATTTTGTCTCCATCAAAGTAATCCCATCAGATATTATACACTTGTGCCAACGTTTTTCCCAATCCTCGAAGCACGTCAAAATATCCTTTTTAATGATTTTATTTAGCTCTTCCTTCCGTGCCGTCTAAAGATGTCGACGCTATGCTACGATTGAGGAGATTTATCTCATCATAGCATAGCGTTGGCTTTGCAATGGCCTCTTCAGTTTCAGGAATAATAAATAGTCACAGGGGACCAGGTCTGGGGAATACGCTGCGAGGACAGTGTGTTGTTTTTGGTAAAAAAAATCGCACACAAACAACTATGTATGAACAAGGGCGGCGGATTGCTTCGCGCAATTTGCGTATAACTTGCAGGCAACATTTCTTATTGACCGTTCTACCCTGTAGCAAGAACTCATGATGCACCACGCCCCTGTAAACGAAGAAATGTGTTAGCACAACCTTCACATCCGACCAAACTTGGCGCGCTTTTTTCGGTCTTAGTTCATACGGCAGCTGCCATTGGGATGATTGCGCTGTGGTTTTCACGTCATAACCATAAACCCATAACGCTTCACCAGTTATGACCCTCTGGAGCAAATTTGGATCGTCGTGGACAAAGTCCAACAACTCCTTGCTATGTTAATGCGCTGCTGGCTTTGGTCGAAATTTATCAATTTTGGTACGAATTTTGCGGCGACCCATCTCATGGCCAAATCATTGGCAAAATCGATGGCAAAGTCCTTAGCCACTTCTCTAATGGTGATTCGACTATTTTCTTCACTTCGTCAATGTTTTCGTCTGTTTTTGACGTGCTCTGGCGTTCTGCACCCTCTTCATCGTTCATATCTTTTCGGGCTTCTGAGAACATTTTGTTCCACCGACAAAGGTTGCTTTGGTCCAAATTAGCTTCACCATATACCACAGGAAATATATGGAATGCGTCCGTACACTTGTCGACTGTCACACAAATTTGATCCATTTTCTGGAATAGGCAAAAATCGAAAACGAGTCAAAACACGTCTAAGAAAAACAGTTGACGAAAATTAACTGAACATTAAAAATGGCCAAACTTGGTCACATAAGTGAGCCAACATAAAGCCATAAAAAATCTAAAATAGAATACATGTAACATGCGGATGTACGCGAGATTTTTGAGCAGATCGCGTATATGCTCTCTCAATAACCGTTATTTCCAATTTTGAATTTATCTTTAGTAACGGTTGTCTTAGGATGATAATAAGTTTACTACAAAATAAAACCCCATATTATCGCAGAATTTCCGTGAACTTTTTTTAAGAGTAATTCTGGGAGCGCAAAGCCATAATGACTGGACCAAGCATTTTGCTGTACATAAAATCGCTTCATTATTTCTATGTATAACTAAAAAAAAAGTATGTATAACTGACTACTTATTTACCTGAACAAAATTAATATAAATTCTCGTGTAACAATAATACTTGTGTCTAACTTAATTCTAAATTTTCTAACATAAATGCCTTAGTAACACTATATTAGTATAATTAAACAATATTGTCTGCTATTGTGCGCGTTAAGAATTTAAAATCAGCAGAACGGATCTCATGAGGACTGGCTTCTAGTCATTTGCAAATAAAAAAGTGATTAAGTCTTATCCTGTTTGTGATTTGTACATACTGAAGCGACCGTTAAATTTTAAGCTTCTAGACGTGAGCACTTCACTTACTGCTCCCATTTTCCGTCTTAATATTTAAACCTTTTTTAACTTTAACTATTGGCAATAACAAGTTTTTCTAAGTAGTAGGACTCGTTTGCAAAAACCGTCTGGGGCGGACCACTGCATTGCCATTTATTCTGCCGCCAAGTAGTGGGTAAATACTACTGGGTTCCGGTTGAAAGTGCAATTATGCCAGCGCAATTACTGGGCAAAGAGATAGACCATCTTATATCACTGGGTGATGAGCGCAGTGCAAACCTGAGCACGTTCTGTGTGGTATTGGTGTTGTTATGGGCAGGGGTTACACTTACCTTTAGGCGCAAGACTTGCTCGTCCCGTTACTGATTCCTAAAAAATGGTTTTAGGACTACCTGGCTCTACTTCCAGATTCGAAGTTCATCATCAATGAAATTTCAATAGGACAAACCTTGCAATGAGAAAAAAAATGTGCACACACTTTTTATTTCGCCTATGCCATGTTTATAATTTATTTAAGTATTCTAATTAACTCATTTTTGTAGCGGAAAGTTCGGACCGAAATCACTATAGGGTTTGGAAAAAATATTAAAAATTGACGGTTAATTATGACGTTAAAACGTTTATTATTTCAGTTTGTTGAAACGTCAGAATAAAAGTTAATTAAAACGCGATAAAATTGATAATTATTTTTATTAATACTGTCTGGCATGTTAATCAATACATGCCAGACAGTAATCTAGGTCGTCAACTCTTAACAGACGTGAGTGATTATTCATAACGATAAATTTCTTAATAATCGGCGGAGAATGTCGAAGACAATAAATCGGTATTTTTTTTTTGACTTTCTAGCGAAAACAGCGTTTAAAATAAAGTATAAATCTTCTTTTACGGGTATAGTGACGAGGCGAACAAGCCGTGAGCCTGATGGTAAGCGTCACGCTTGCCCATAACAACACAGTACCACACAGACCGTGCTTGGCTATTTGCAGTGCTCGTCACCCAGAGATATTAGATGGTCTATCTTTGCCCTGTAATTTGGCTGGCATCTTTGCCCTTCAAACGGACAGAATAATTGACAATGCAGTAGTACCGCCCCAGTCGGACTTTGCAAGAGTCCTACCACTTAGAAAACTACTACTAAGCTTACTATATTTCTTAGTTATACCACAGATATATTATAGAAATGCCAAACGATACCGATGCAATGATTCCATATAGCATTTCTGGAATATGGTTAATCTAACTTGCATTTTAATAGTTATAAAAAAAAGACGTCATAAGGAAATATTAGCGTTTCTATTTCCCTCCTGCGTTAATAAATAGAAGAAGTCGTAAAGCCGGACTTTAATTAATTTGTGTACGACGTCGTGCCACCATTTTTATGATAGTACATATATTAATTACACTAGTCGCGTGATCTTGAAATAAAACTGGATATTGCAATGACAAATATTTACGCATTTGTAAGCTAAAAATAGAATCATTTATTTTTATTATTATAATATATATTCTTATTTACTTATTTGTCCGGAAAAATATTTATACTTATATAAAAAACAGTGACAAACACATGTTAAATACTAGAAACAAAGACAAGATTTTTACACCTAGATTTCGTCTCCAAAAGGTGTACAAATCATTCATGGGTCTAAGTGTACGCGTATATAATAAGATTCCACAAGTTATCTTGAATCTATCACTCAGACCTTTTAAAACAAAAATTAAAAAATAATTGTTACAAATAGCATACTACACTGTCCAAGAGTTTCTGGTTGATCAAAATTTATGGAATTAAGTTAATTGACTCCTATGTGGGACAGCTAATCGATTGTAAAACTCAACATTGTAATAGTATTTTAAAAGAGCAACTGTTGAGTTTCTTGCCGGCTCCTCTCAGCAGAACTGCACTACTAGCCGGTGGTAGCTTCCTCACGAACTTACATGTAAAAATGACGATTCGAAAGTGCCTACATAGGCCTATTTGTAAAAAAACCCATATATCGTCTAATATTAATATTACATAAAATACTTCATACAGTCCCAAACTAATTATCTAAAAGCCATTCTCAAAAATAATCCCCTTTTCTACAGACTAGCGTAGTTACGCTGAAAAGAAAGAATATGTTATATTATTCTCTTTTTCACTTACATGCTCCAGACAATAAATAAGTGAAGTTTCAATTCAATACATTTTTTATATTTTTGTTAAGCGAAATATTAGTTATATTAATTCCGTGTTTTTTTTTCGTGCTGTTGAAAAGACTACTTCATTTAACAAGCCCGAAAATACAGCTTCTATTTATTAGTTATAACTGGTTTTGGATGATAAATTTTTGGCCCTGGCGCCCAGTGCACAAGAGTTCAACAAACTACGCGGAATATAATATAATGCACAAGCATTTGTGCAAAAATAGGTGCACTCACTTTATGCTCTCATAGCCCAAAGGCACACCCGACACGACATAAAAGCGTGTTAAAAGAAGTAATGAAATCTGAATATTAATATATTTCAGACAATTAATTAAATGTATTTGCAACAGTAAAAATATGGCTAATATTATAATAATAATAAATTTTCGTTATTAATTAATATGTTACTAAGGTTAAGAGTAATGAATACGACAAATAAAACAGTACGCATACAATATATTTCTGCTTGTTACGTCTTTTTCTTTCATTAATAAGACAAAATTAACTCAGCTAAGCCGACTTAATAAATATCTTATGTAGTAATATTAAATATCAAGTTGTATTAAAAAGGAAAAACGCGTCCAATATACTCAATACTCAATATTTTTTTGCATTTCATTTATTTCATTATATACATAGGAACCCATAACATATGAACCCTATAAAGGTGTATTAATATGGGCTAGTAGAGGCAGACCGATTATGGAATTGCAGTTTTAAAAGTTGTCGTTAAATTATTCATTAGAGAATATTAACATTTTCTTTTACTAGTTTGTTAATCGGCCTTAAAAAAATAATTTTGTTCATCCGTTTGATTTATTAGGTAACTTTTTTATTTTTTTTATATAACTTTAAATGAATTTCTCACATACTTTACAATCAACACTCGCAGTCTGTTGAAACCAATACCACTTGAAGCGGTTTACACACATTACAGAGTCTCTTAAAACTTGAGTAAAATCAGGTGACTTAATTTTTCTCAATTTTAGCAATTTCGTTTATTAATGGATTTTATTGATGATCAGGAAGTATAAGCTATGCCGATGATGAAGTAACGAAAAGTGTAAAAAGCTAATATTATATATTCAATAATGTCAAATAGTAATAGTGAAATATTCGTCAAAATAATGTCAATTTTATTTTATACTTAAAACTCATTAGTCTATTTGATAAAAACAATCTCAGTATTGTATCTTTGTAAAAATTACTACATTGAGTTCAAATTTCGCCCACAGTGCAACCTCTAGTAATTAATAAATAATTTAATATTAAATTACAAATGTACGTTCTTCTTATCACCTTTTTCTGACTCCGTATAATCATATTGAGAGTCACTAAAAAGTTTTTGTATTTTTGTTCAGTTTTCGACTAAGGCAATTCAAAATTGGGGCTGAAATTATTGCAAATATGTGTCCCTTAGTTCCGACTTAAAGCCTTGCTGCGAACTTACATATGTTCAATTAACAAATGTTTGCACAAATTTTATTAAATATTAATTTCTATGAAAATGCAATAAAATTTCAAATTAAGTTACCATTAAAACAGGAGAACAATTTATTTTGGTGGAAAAAATAGTTAAATGTAATTGATTATCAGGTATTTATAAATTTTTTCGCTATCTTAATAAATCTACACTCGCCCATCACAAATGTTAAATTTAAATGATAAGATGCACCAAAGATGTGTTAACATTTATATTTAATTCAACATCTTGGCGTAAAACTTTGCATGGATCACATGCTATACGAAAATAATTTGGATGCGGCAAGCGACAACAGAAAGACTAAGTAATCAAACATATAAGACGTTTCTGATTTAAAATTTGTTTCTTAATATATGTAGCGATTATCGCAGAGTACGAATTAACGTACGTCTGTTTGTCCTGTAAAAGTTATAATGGACATGTACATTAAATAAGGTTTTTAATTAAAATTTTTCATATTTAGTATCTTCGATATATTAAAAATTACTCGTATCGAAGTGAAGTTAGACTTGGTTAAATAATTTGTTACCAACTGCCAACAACAGTAGTAGATGTAGTCCTATTGAATTACCTTTTTTGTCGAAGTAAAAAATAATTATTTTTATGCACATTAATATACAAAGTAACAGTGACTTCATTTATTTATACGTGAGTAATTTCCGAATATCACAGAGATTTTAAAGGTCGATGTGTCGCGTTATCAATAAGTAAATAATATGTCCCATATCCAATCAGAGGGAAAATGGTTGAACTCTCTGTAGCAAGAAGAAAATGTACACCCTTTTTAGAAGATAGCATCTAGAGCATAATATGTTGCGGGGAGATACCAAGGAAATAATTGACGTTAAATCTTAAATTGCGAAATATAAAGGGTAATAAAATTACAGTTATCTTTGGGGGTTTATCTAAATTATAATAGCGGATAATTTATCGTCATGCAAATATTATTTGCACAATAGTACTAGTACTGGCGTAAAAAGCAGTATGTTTCGCAAAATTTGTTCGTATTTCCCTCGGATTAGTATTACCGCCTTACAGAAGAGTAATGCTTTATACTGCACTAGCCGACCAAGTGGAAATTATTATTTTTTTTAAGTTCATAAGATGGCGACCCGAGACAGTCCTGACGGTAACCGATATGCCTGAAGCTAGAATATAACAGTGCCACGCAGAACTTGCTAGGCCCTGCGCTGCGCTCGTATCCCGGAGACTTAAGTGTTATATCTCAATGCCCAGTTATTACGCTGACTGCTTACACATTAGAGTTTAACTGTAGGATAACTGGCAACTGAGAGAGATAAAAAATTGGTTCAAGCATTCACTCAGGCATTCTAAAGTTTCAAAGTAACAAACATACAGGCAATATTTGGATCTTTACAAATATTTCATGGAATAGAAATAGAAGATGTATAATATAGATCGATTTAGTTAGCACATCTTCTGGTGATAAATAAACTCCATGGGCATAGTTAATGAATTAGTAGCGCTAGTGAATGACTCTTCACGTTTGCTCATCTTTCATTATAAATAAAGTAATAAGACGATAAAATGCACACCAGTGACATGCTTGGTCGACACAATATAACATAGTATTTGAAATTATATTTTCCAAGTTTATCTCGCCTGTAAAAAGTGATTGTAAACCAATACAATTTTGAATAAAAAATTTTGACTTTGACTTTGACTTTATACTCATTTAAAACTGTTTCGTGAGCTTGTCACTTACTTAAAATGTAATGTCTATGGCTATGTATTACGCTGGCGACCTTGACATTCAAACCCGAACATAATAATGCTTACACGTCACTTTGTAGTTATCAACTTGTATTAATTATTTCTTTCATGCATCAAGCGGAAAATTGGTATAACAAAATTGCAGTTCAATACATAAAATAAAAAGCGAAAATCTGTCAAGGGATCATACAATGGGAAACATTGGTATTAGTGAAAACGTGATCTCGCATATAACTGAAGTTTGTAGAATAACGAAAGCACTGCAAATGTTTTATATATTCATGACAGGCAGAGTAAAAAGTAGACAAATATTTTATTTAAATATATTTTATTTTTCATTTAAACTAAGAGCATCTTTCCTCTGATTAATTAATCGCTATAAACGTTTACAAGAGATATATAACTATTGTGAACCAATTCAGGTATATAGATTGTGTATAAACTATTTTGATAGAAATAACTTTGACTTACAGAACTTTGTTACTGGAAATAAATTTTCGCGATGTGCTTCATGATCGCTTTCATGATGTGATGATATCTATGATGTAAGTATCTCTATACACAATGGTTTGTTAATAAAAAAAATATTGAATTGATATTTGTAATATAGTTTAATACCGCTGTAATAGGAGAAATTAAGTGAGTAAAAATAAAAAGAACGGCATGGAAATAGCAAGGAACAGTTTTCTGTAATCACAGAGATGAATATCTTTTACTTAAAAATTGACATTACATTTACATTAACTTTAACATTACCGCAATAGTAAGTTTACTAATGTCAATAATAACCCGCTTGTATGATATCTCCCTTTAACAAAACAGTTTTCACTAAGAACCACGTAAACTTAAAATTTATAACAACATGAAGATTCTATATATCTTTAGATCTTTTTATGATCAATTCAGTATATTGCTACAATTAAGAGGTAAAATAAATATAATAATAAGTCCCAATTACAAACGTGTATTAGACTTCATATAGTTTAGTACATAGTTTCTTCTTTCTTAACTGTTAACTTCATATCTACAGGAAAAAGTGGATATGCCCAAATAACAACTCTCATATTTTATGAGATAAGAAATTAACAGTTTAACTGTGTGTATTATGTAGTATATACTTAACAATAAGAAAAAGATTATGCCTGAACCGCAATATTATTAAGCAGCCTACAGCTTGACGCGATAAATGCATCAAACGCACATATGTAAGAACGTTGCTATTCATCTCAGCCTCTGCCAAATGTGATTGGCTCACATCCAATGCTACCAGGCTCTCCATTCATCCTTTATCGTAGCTCCACTTTAAGATTTATTTAAGATATTTTATATAAGAAATAATCTTGTTTAGTTAAATGTATAAAGAACGAGAAAAAATTCAATTTCATTTTTGGATAAGTAATTGAGTTCATCCATATAAGTAATTGGAAAGATGTTGAGCCGTGACTTTATTTAAATTTCTTTTATATTTTTTGATGCTAAGCGTCATGCCTGCCCATAACAGCACCACACAGAACATGCACAGCTCTGCGCTGCGCCTGTCACCCTGAGATTTACGATGGTCTATTTCTTTGCTCTGTAAATACAACGATATTCCCTTAAAATCGAAACAAGGAAGTGATTTCATTCTACTACTTGGCAAAAGAATAACTGGCAATACGGTGGTACACCCCAGACTGACTCTGTAAAAGAGTCCTACCATTTTCGAAAAATAATTATTATTAAAAACAAAATATTTTTTTTACAATATAAAGTGACGAGACCAGCAAGTCGTGCGCCTGATGATGAGCGTCACGCCTGCCCATAACAACACAGTACCACACATAGCGTGTTTGGGTCTATGCTGCGCTCGTCATCCATAGCTATTAGGAGGTCTATCTCTTTATGCCCTGTAATTTCGCTGGCGTCATTGCCCTTCAAATCGGAACACAGTAGTGTACACGTACACACTACTGCTTGGCGGCAGAATATCTGGCGAGACACTTAAAAATTCACTTATTTGGCTTTGTTTTATTATATTCTACTCCTATGGCTATAGAACTCCTTTCCGCCTTGGAAAATACCACATCATTTAAAGTTTTCTTTTGTTAAGCTATTAGTTTTATTTTCACACACACATACATATCAATGTTTGCACAATAATGTGCAAGCATTGCTGTGTTTTGGTTTGAAGGACGACGTTTTGAATGACTGAATGAAATGGAGCTTTATTCAATTAGACTTTTTACAAGCACTTTCGAATCGTCAGTGAAGTCAGATCGTGAGGAAGCTACCACCGCCTCGGAAAGGAGTTCTGCTGAGAAGAGCCGGTTCGAAACTCAACAGTAGCTCTTTTAAAAATCAAATTACCATTTTTATATAGTTAGAACTATAAAGTATGCCCCTGCAAATTCTAATTCATAAACTAAAAACTCTTGGATTGAATAGTATGCTCTGTTAAATTCTATTATTTGACTATTCTTTTCACATTTTTTCATTTATTTTTTTTTTATTTCAAAACTCGTCCTATAATTACTCTGAATTATTTGCAACCGGTATTTTTCCTGTATAAAATTTAATGTCTCAAACGACAAGGAGTAAGTAATAAAGGTTGCGAATATCGCTACAATGCTCTTTATGTTTCGATCCTTCTCAATTTGGTTAAAGGTTAAGAGCATAATATAACGTAGCTCCATAAAATTTTTCAGAATTTACGTGAAAATACTTTATGTATGACTGTATTTTTTTAATTATTTTATCATAATTATTAATTATTAACTGTTCTGTTTATATTGTTACGATATTATAAGACAGAATTTTTAAATTCTAATTATATATGTATTTCTTTTTTTTAGGAGATAAAATGACGAGAATAGCAAGTCCTAATAAAAAGCGATACACCTGCTGTGCTTGGTCCTGCGTTGCGCTCTTCGTGTATAGATTTATGATGTTCAATCTCTACGCCCAGTAACATACTGGCGACATTGCCCTTCAAACTAGAACATAGTACTTACACATTACTGCTCGGTGGTTGAATAACTGGCAATGCAATTGTACTACCCCCCAGCGGTTTCTTACCCCTTATAAAACTTATACAGAAATTACAACTACGAATAAAAATCAGTCCATTGTTTGAAATCAATATAAATAAATCAACCGAGATGCATACTTTTTTAAGTCATAAAAATAGTAGTAAGGAATTAAAATATTTCAAGGAGATCCACTTGGCAACTGTCCTCTGTATTTGATGGACTTACTGGGAGAAAATAAATTAAAAAATACAAACTTAGCAGACTTCTGACCTGAGCGGAAGGTGATTTGCCTAATCCAATTCTCAATTTTTCGACTCAGTGGGCTTCTGGATTTATGTATATGTATACTTTTTTATTTTCCCTCTAAAATCCCGAGTTAAGTTCACAATTGCTTATACCTCGAATTAAATGGTTGTTAATGTCGAGAGATAAAACATTTTTTCTACACGTCAAATTTTTGTAAGTTAGTCAGGTGAAAGTCAAAGTCAACATTTTTTTTATTCGAAATTGGATTGGTTTACAATCTCTTTTTGACGTCAACTATAATAATATTTACCATCTGTTTGGAAAAAAAATGCCTCGGTACTAAGAAGAACAGGCGAAAGAAACTCACCAAAGTGAAGTAACAACCTATATTGTACTGTCTTATTGTACTACATTGTACTGTCGAGTTCTACTATTGTTCCCTAGAACATCCTCTGTTCAACTTCACGTATTTAAGAATGAGTTTTTTTCTATTTCTTAGATATGCAGCTTTACTCTCGACCTTTTTTTTTCGCCAATCACGTACTAAGCCAGCAGCTAAATTTGTTAATAACAACTAGATTGCATGTTTATACAGATTACTTCAATAATATATTGGTCGGAGAATTTATAAATACTAAGATTAATATTTTACTGCA
The DNA here is from genome assembly GCA_018247635.1 of Eurytides dolicaon deicoon. NCBI lineage: Eukaryota > Metazoa > Arthropoda > Insecta > Lepidoptera > Papilionidae > Eurytides > Eurytides dolicaon. The sequence goes on from DWGO01000125.1 coordinate 12,318, forward strand.
CATATTTTAAACATTTAATTAAATTCCAAAAGGAACTCTTTTTAGCCCTTCCCTAATCTATCAGGAGAGATTTACATAAGATACTTTTCCTACTCGCAGTGCTTTTCCTAAACATACTTTAATGTTTTAGGGAATTAAATTGACGGGACGAGCAAACCGTGTGCCTCATAGTATACGACACTTTCCTATAAAAATACAGTGCCACGCAATATTTTGACTTGCATGAGTTTAAATTTGCTATGTTCTGCCATGCACTCTTCAACCAGGGATATATTATCTTAAATCTATATATCCAGTAATTACGTTAGCAACATTGTCCCTCAAACCGAACCAGTATTACTTATAAAATATTGCTTGGCGATAGATTAATAGGGAATGCAATGGACTCACCAAATGTATTAGCTCTTAGTAAAGATAGCACAGGTATAAAAAATTGAAACTCCCTTACACTGCTATAAACAAAGTTGTTGGTCATGGACCGTCTTCCTAAGTCATCGTAAATATTTGGCTGTCGGTAGTGAACGTTTGGTCCAAATAAATCCGTTATATCTCCCGCCTTCTTTTCAATAGAGTACTGCTGTACTGCATTTCGATTCTAAAAAAAGATTACGACTTAAAATTCAAATCCACAGAATACGTATTGTATATAGGTATACCTATTTTCCCTAGCATAATTCTCTTGGAGAGATTATGTTTTCTTTTAGAAATTTAGATAACATGTCCTCTATGGAATATAATTTTTCTGGCTTTCCAAATAAATAAAGTCTCATCTGAGTTAGAAATCTTCACTTTATAAAATAAAAGAAAGAACAACTGACTATACTTTATAACACGGCTTCTTGTTTCTCTTTCCATCAGAACATATGTTTTTTTCTTACATAGAAAAAATAAAAAAATCACCTTCTTCAGTCCTTTGTTGTTTAAAATCGTCATCGCATAATCGTCCAATTCGTAACTCTTTATTGTTGCTTCATTATTATAATCGAAATACTCGTTTCTTAATCTTTCATCATTATCATTTTCGATGTAATCATAGTTGATCAGTTCTCCAGAGTTTGAACACCTCTGAAATTATGTAATGATTCTGTTAACGTACCCTATTTCATTTTTGTCTCAGTGGATAATGCTTCAGCTCTCATTTCGCAGGCTCGATTTTGTTTACTGAATCAAGGAAAAGCACTTGTACAACCTACAGATAATTGTTTCGAATCCGATTCAAATGTTATTGATATACAGTATTATTTGTAATTAACGCATCACCTCTTGCAGGCAACCTATCTACGTCAATCCCAACAACAAATCATGTACGACGTTTTAAATTTAATAGTTTAATTTTTTAATATTATAATAATATAATTTAATCTTTCCCATACAAACTTTTCTCATACAAACAATTTAAGACGAAAATGTAATAATCTGAATTAATTGTAAGATAGGTACCAATTTCGTAGTGTAAATTTGACTTCAATTAACCGACTGAAAAAGCGCGGGAAACCGTAGTTAGTACCGAAGCGTTGAATGACTGAGGGCGGTGAGGTAGAGGCGGCCGGATGTTGTCATTTTAGGTACTTCTTACAGAGTAATAAATAACCGAGGGAGCAAAAAAAAATTTTTTGTTTTGTTTTTTTTCGCGTTATTTATCAAGATTTTCTAAAAAGTCGTAAAACGTTGTCGTTGGGATTGATGTAGAGAGGCTGCCTGCAAGAGGTGATGCGTTAATTACAAATAAATCTGTATATAGAATTTTGTATAATGAAAGTGAAAATGTTTTTTTTTTTATATAAGATAAAGTTACGGCATGAACGAGTCGTGCGCCTGATGGTTTAATGATTTAACTGGCAATGCATTAGTACCACCTCAGATGGATAAAATAGAAATAAAAAAGTTTATTATTAAGCAATTTTAACTATATTATACATATTAAATGGTGTCTATAGTCTTATTTAAAAACTTGACCATAGTTAGATAAATTTCACTTAAAATACATAGTTACTACCTTTTTGGTACATTCAACCGTTTGGTCATTCATCGTCAGGCGACGGGCGAGAGGACAGCGGCTGGGATGTGTTCGCGTTGCAGTACCGCGTGGACGGTCCACTCGGCACCTTGTTCCCGGCTACGTGCGCGGCGCGATATAGAGCCTTGTTTGCGCAGCTCTGGCGCGTCAAACGCATCGAGCACGCACTACACCGCGCTTGGCGCGATCACATCATACTGCACAAACAGCTCAAGTGCATGCCCGGTAATGATAAAGTCAAAGTCGAAACTCTTTAGAATTTTTTTTTATGGTGTAGGAAGGCAAACGAGCAAACGGCTTACCTGATGGTAAGCGATTACCGCCGCCCATGGACATTCGCAACATCGCGGGACTTGGGAATGCGTTGCCGACCTTTGGGTGGGGAATTGTTTGTTGGGGAGGGAAAAGGGGGGAAGGGGATGGGCAACCGGCCACCTCACTCACCGGACGTAACGCGGAAGTATAAATACTTCCATTTCACGTCGATTTTCTGTTAGGTCGTGGTTCTAACCAGGTTCGGGCCAGCCCTATTACGGCAGCATTTTGCCGTAATATATTTTTGTGTTGGCGTTTACTGTCAGAGAGAATGAGACACTATTAAAAAAGTACTTACTACAATATATATATTTGTATTTTTTATTTAAATAAAAAGTTTAAAGACAATTATCGAGATTTATCTAATACATTCATTTTCTTAAGTAAATAAAAAGGATGAAGACATTACAAAATAAAACTATTTACGGATTTTTTCGCGTTTATTTAAAATTTATAATTTCCCGACGTTTCAAACACTTTAAAGCGTTCATGGTCACGGGCCGGACTGAAGGTGTTAGATGTCCAACTGTCAATGTTAATCTCGGTTACCTACATCTCAAATTATTAGGGTCCCAAGGTGGTGGGTTAACCTATAATTAACAAAATTAAAACAAGACCCAAGCATACCAGCAC